>JAQBSW010002487.1:0-102390 GCA_029291075.1 Eudiplozoon nipponicum | reverse complement strand
TATGTTCATTAGTAGATATTTGAGAAGACAATGCGAAAGAAAATTTTTCTTATATCTGATAAAAAATTTTTTTGTTTTTGCACACAGGAAGGGTACAATGAATTTTATTAAAGCTCGCATTTCAAAAGATATATAAATACATATTTCGAGAATACTAAACTTCACTTTACCATCTTTTATTTAAATAAATCCTAGGTTTTCATTCGATTATGTGGGTGGCAAGAAATCTGACTTCGCTTAACTACTGTATATTGTTTTGGCTGATTATTAAGCGTGTATGCGTTTGTGTTTGTGTGTGCCTATTAGCATGTAAACGTGTTTCTCGTTGTATTGCAAAGTGATTTCTGCGATCTGGACATTCTTGTGTTGATGGATTGACTAACTGTTCGCATTGTTGGCTTTTTTGTGTACGATGGATAATTTCCCGAGTGTAGCCTTTGGTTTCCTCTAGTTCAGTAATTTTATTGTCCACTTGGCAATAGCGCAGAAGCGGAATGCAGTGCCGAATGCTCATATTCAATTGAACTTTCTGTTTCCCCATGTGCAGCTATTTTTCTCCTTCCGATCAAATGTCTGTTGAGTTTGGTTGAGGGGGTGCTTGTTCTTACCTGGATGCTAGTAAATCGATGTTGGGTTTTGTGATTCGTGTCCAATCGATTAGAATATAATGTTGATGAAACTTCTGAATATTTAGGTCAGTTGTTTGTAGTTTTATATAGAGGGCTTTATAAATATAATATTTTATTTTTGATTTTGCTCTATGTAGAATTAAGAAAATAGTCAAATTGACTGAGTGCCCAATTTCCAATATATGATCGAAAATTGCTGATATTCCTTTTCTAATCAATTGCTTTGGTAAATGTTGCCAGATTCTTTTGTTCAACTGCTTCTTCGTACGGCCTATATATGTGCTACTGCTCATACAAGAGAATTTTTAGACTATGCATTATTTGGATAGAATTGGCAATTGATCATTGGCATCCAACCTCATGATTCTCTGTGTGCAAATTTTGATATTAACTATAACAATGGGAAAATTCTCCTATTTTTCAATTTAGCCGCCGTGCAATTATTGAAACCGCTACGTGGCCTCTAAATGGTAAGTTCAGGAAAACCTGCTTAACGGTATCCATTCTAGTGCGAATCTGACCCGGTCCGATGTTGATATCAATGAACCGCTTTACGTAGTGATTCATTATCAAAATTTTCCTCAGGTAGCCCAGTTTTTCCTCTATTTTGTGTTCAGAGCGGATCTTCCTGATTCTGCTTGCCAGGTTGTTAGTTAAGTTTCTTTTGTGGGATTTTGGCATACTGCAGTTGTAATGAATGTAAACATCGATAGAATGTCAAAAAAGGAAACCAATCAATTGCGAGCGTCACCTCCAGTTTAAGCTAAATGCCTTAATATGCTCTTTCTGCTTGCATAAATCCGACCGCAATTTGTTTATCCATAAGGATTCGTATGTACCTAGCTCCCTTTTGTTATTGCATTTTGGAATTATTTTTAATACTATGTCTGGAGAACATACGTGTGATGGTTCGACGATTTTTTGCGTAATTGTTGACGTGTATTCACCATTTGATTTAAAACAGGCGTTCAAGTTGCAATGTTCCCTCATTCGAGTAATTAACCGTCTGGTCGATCGGCCTACGTAAGTTGATCGGCAACTTGCGCATGTATATTGATAAATAATATTTGATATCGACATTAACGGCTGTTTCTCTTTGATTGCTGGTAAAGAAGAATGTGTTACCCTAAATAACACTCGTAGTTTAGCTGCATTAAATGTGCGTGTTAATGCTGCTTTAATTTTCTTTTGTGCCATTCGGGAAACTGCATCCCCTTTAAATGGGATGTTAAGGTAGACTGTTTTCTTTTCTGGTCCGTAAAACGTCTGTTTCTCTTTAATTTCCCTTTTAATAATTGATTAAATTAATTGTCTAGGATAGCCATTAGACATTAAATTTTTAATTGCTTTATTATATTCGTTTTCGTTTGAATGTTGACTAACCAACATGTCAGTTCTTAAAATGCAGCCACGAACTGTTGATTATTTATATTGAAACGGCACAAAATTGCTATAGTACAAATACTGTGCATACCAGGTTGGTTTATAATAAATTGTTCTGTTTAATTTACCATCAGTTTCTTTCTTTAATAGTACATCTAGGAAAGGCAGATGATCATCTTTCTCTTGCTGTGACGTGAAGCCGATATTCTTATGTTCTTCGTTGAAACTTTGAAGTAGTGTTCGTGATTGCGACCTATTCTTAAGGACAAGATAAATATCATCCGCGTACCGTATATATTGAGCACATTTACTTAAGTCACTCTTTAATGATGTGTTCTATGATTCCCTAGAAAAATCTCTGCCAACATTGGAAATAAGGGGCTCCCCATTGCCAAATCATCAGTCTGTTTCTAGATGCTTCCATTGAAACGAAACCGTACGTTTTTCGTACATAATAATATATGCTTGCATAGAGTGTAACCTGGCACCGGCGGTGGTAATATGTCGTGTTCTACTGCTTTGTCTATAATGCCAATTGTTTCATCACTAGGGACATTTGTAAACAAAGACGTAACATCAAAAGATACCATAATCTTATTTTTAATATTTATATCTTGAATTTTGTTTACAAACTTAAACGAATCGGCAACCGAATAATTTCCTAGTAGTTTACGTAATGGTTCAAGTATACAAACTAAACATTTAGCTAGTGCATGAATCGGAAAATTTACCATTATTAAAATTGGCCTTATAGACCAACCCTTTTGTGTGTTTTTGGTAATCCATATATTGATGGCGTAGATGATCCAACTGGTTTGAGCTTCTGTGCAGTGGCCTCGTCAATTAAAATGGCATTTGTCAAGACCTTAATTTCGTTTATTACTTTGCGCTCCACTTTGTCTATTTCATTTGATTTATCGTCTAGATGAATCTTTTATTGGTAGTCAGATTTGTCCATTATAACAAAACTCCTGCCTTTATCAGCGCGTTGTATTTTGATGTCTGCATTACTGCTGATACCTTTAAGCGCATTTAGATGTTGCTTTGTCAATGCATGCTGTTTTGTGCATTTAAACGATTTCAATTGTAAAGCCTGATCAACTAATGTAGCCTTGAACCAGTTTTTATAATCAATACTGGTAGGTTCCAAGTCAGCTGTTTGTTCAAATAGCAATTCAAACGCTGCCTCAAGAACAACATCGCATTTATTAGAAGGACATATTCCATAAGTTCGTCCCATCGATAGTTCCTCTATTGTTAGCTGATCGATTGGCACTTTTAATAAGTTAAGCACACGCTTATCAAGATCGGTCGGTATTAAAACACACAAAACTCCAGGTTTTATATCTTTTTCCAATTTCATCAAAATTCTTGCTTTATCTTTCATCATAACGGCCGGAAAAAAACATGAGAAATTTCATTCCCGCAAGGACTCCATGAGCGATGCACAATAGCGGATATTCAGGAGAGACTAAAACAGGTAATTGAATATGTAGGCGCCCCACTGCGACAAGGCTATGTAAGGCAACCGACACGCACTCGCCTAAGGGTCGGCGACTATGCCATGGTCGCGAAGGTCGAGCCCATGGCACTGCAGGCTGTTAAATGTGGGCCGTATCGCATGGACGGTGTGGACTCATAGCACAATACAGTTATTGTAAACATGCCCGATGGACCACGAGCTGTTGCACCTGATCTTTTAAGCAGGGTGCCAATACCGATTCCTAAGGGGAGGGAAAGATTTAGCAAAAGCCAACTTTGAGACTAAGAACGCACCAAGGATCCTTTATAGGACTGGCATTAATTCAACAGAAAATCCTCGTAGAAGCGCCCGTATTAGGATGAAGCAGTCAGTACAATTATGGAAGCAGACTTCGAGCTGAAGTGAACATAAAATAATTAATATTTGTAAATATTTTTTACTAAATCAATGCTATTTATCCGAGCAAAATCCTATCTATACTTGATTAAAAATAAAGCATGTGCGGAAAATTTACAAATGGCTTCTGGTGGGTTGGAAACATTAATTCAAGGACTAACTGCACAAATAAACAATTTTACTGCAGAATTAGGTACAAATAAGTATCGTCTGGACGATACATTGTTAATAAACGCTGGTGGTATCTGCATAAACGACCCATCTAATATAGGTGGACACCCTTTCCGCGTGCAAAAATAAAAAGAAATTTTATCAGATACAAGAAAGCTTCTTTCGCAATTCCTTCTCAAGTATCTACAAAAGAACATATCTTTATATATAAATTGAAAGGCAAAACAAGAGAAAAATGAAAACATGGAGATAGAGAGAGTGAAATAAGAGAAGCAACAAATCAATTGCGTGCGTCACCTCCAGTTCAAGCTCAATGTTTGAAGATGCTTCTACTGTTTGCATAAATAAGGCCACATTTTGTTTATCCATAGCCCCATTTTATCTAGCATTTAGTTAATATTTTAAATGCTACGTCTGGAAAACGTACATGTGAAGTTTTAACAATGTGTTGCGAAATTGCAGATGTGTATTCATCATTTGATTTGAAACAGGCGTTTAGGTTTCAATGTTCCTCCATTCGAGAAATTAACTGTCTGGTTGATCAGCCTACATTAGTTGATCGACAACTTTCCCATGTATATTTGTAAATAATATTTAATGTCGACATTAGCGGCTGCTTCGTTTTTATAGTCAAAGCGGTAGAACACGGAATATTACCATAGAATATCAGTTTCACCTCAGAGCACGAGAAAGATAACCGTCTGCCTTTCTTATATGTACTATTAAAGAAAGAAACTAATGGCAAATTAAACAGAACAATTTACCATTAACCAACCTGATCTACACAGTATTCGCACTTCAGCAATATTGTGCCGTTTCAATATAAATTATCAACAGTTCTTGGCTTCTTTTCAGATTCCACTGGTTGCTTAGTCAAGGTTAAAAAGACAGCGAATACAATAAAGCAATTAAGGATTTAATGTCAAATGGTTATCCTAGAAAATTAATTGGATAAATTATTAAAATGGGAAGCTAGCAAAAACAGACATATTTCGAACCATAAAGGAAAGCCACCTAACTGGGCGTCCCCCCCCCCGAATAGCACAACAGAAAATGAAAATGGCATTGACACACCAATTTAGTGCAGCAAAATTACGAGTGGTATTTAAGTTCACACACTTGTCGATACCAGCAAAAAAAGAGAAACAGCAGTTAATGTTGACATTAAATATTGTTTACCAATATACATGGGCAAGTTGTCGATCAACTAACTTAGGCCCATCGACCAGACGGTAAATTTCTCGAATGGAGGAATATTGAAACTTAAACGTCTGTTTCAAATAAAATGATGAATACACGTCTGCAGTTTCGCAACACATTTTTGAAACTACACACGTATTTTCTCCAGACGTACCATTTAAAATAATTACTAAATACTCTAAAAAAGGGAGTTAGTTATATTTTGTCTGCTTCATCCTAATACGGGCGCTTCTGCGGGGACATTTTGTTGAATTAATGCCAGCCCTATATAGAGCTCTTGGTGCGTTCTTAGTCCTGAAATGTGTCTATATATATACATACATATATATATATATATATATATATATATAGTTTTGATCCTCGCTAGTCAGTTTGCTGTCGTGTTATGATTATTTTTATGGCAAGTCGAAACGCGTCGAAATGTGTGTTAAATAAAATGAGATTGATGTTTACTTCAAGCTCGCAAACTTCGTTTAAAATATTTTTACGACAACACGCAAATTTATTGATTGTTCAAATGGTTTAATTGTTGAATATACCAATTAATTTAAGTTTTTAATTATATGACAATTTCGGCCTTTAGGTTTGTTAACATATATGTATAACCTATTTAATGATTAATATTTTGATTTTAATGAGTAGTACAACGGTAAACCATATCACAATTTTTAATAAATATGCTCGGAATGATAGACAGATTTCAGTAAAATTAGAAGAAGTTTTGTGGTGATAAAATATCTGATTACACCGTTCCTATCAGTCAAAATATTCTTCTGTTTTTATGTTGTCCGATTATATTCATATATATATATAAGTAAAACTGGGAAACAATGTTGAAATAAGAAACTCCATTAACGCATATTAACTTCATCTGAGTATTTGTAAATAGGATGAAGCTGTAAACTGACTTCCATTTCATTAGGAGATATTTGATCAATTTGCAAAGGCACATTTATTAATAAAGCACAATTCAGGTACAAAATATAAGAGGAATTTCATTATTTACGCGATAAGTATATCACTAAACCCAGGCACAAACTGCGTTAATCTGAAACCTTGTCGATTTGTTTTAAATGGTAATATTACAGCTACTTCAGTGCTTAATTGTGGCTCCAAATTTGAAGCAACCAGGTAATTTAAATTTTTGCCTAACATAAAACAGTTTTTAGTCAAAACTAATAACTTGTTCAAATTTAAGTCTTTCTGAGCAAGACAGCTCAAATATGATTATTTCATGTCCAAAGTAATTTTAAAGCTATCATCTTTTGGTTTACATAATTTGTTTAAAAAAATACACGCAACAAACCTTTGATCGTCATTGCTGGAATTATCTATATAAATGTCTCAAGTTTACTAAAATATGACGTTTTCCATATTTATTTAAATAATTTCAATTGCTTCTATAAAATCCACTGGAAAATGTAGATTTATAGAATACTATTAACAAGATGCTAAAATTTTGAAGCCGTCAGTTGCAATTGTTTCGCGTTTTAGATACCATCTTTAAATCGTAAAAAACTAGTGCATGCTACATATAGTTTAACACAAAAGTGAAGTATCTAACGTCCTACTGCACAGTGGTTAGGGCACCTAATTCACAAGCAGACGTGCCCAGGTTCAAACCCTGTCTGGGGCTAATTCGGGACAGTACGTGATGAGTTCCCAATTTGGAGGAAATCGGTCTACTGAATGAATTGCATTTTCTTCACAATCCGGTGTTCAGTTTATACTGCCAAAAGTATGTATATAATTGGTCAGTTGTTTATATCAAGATCGCAACCTTGATTAAAGTAATTGGTATCACAACCTTGCAAGTAATTTTCGTTTAATTATATAAACCTTTATTTAATTTTAATTTACGTTAGTTGAAATGAAAATAGGCGGTTGACATTCCTAAGTCGTAAAGCTTGCTGTAAATGTTTAACCGAAACCCGCACAATTAAGAGAATGTATTTGAATCACCAGAAGAGTCAGCTCACCGTGCATTACACCATCTTAACATTAATAACTATGCGTTAAATAGAGCCCATCACGTTGATGTCAATTTCTAATTTGCTATTTACCTCAGTATTAGCGAGGCATCTTATTGACACGAAATATACTGACATATACTTAATTATCGATCGGCTAGTTAACCTTTAATTAACTCTGAGATTAGAAATATAGACCAACAATAACGCGTAACTACGTGTCATAAATCAAAAGCAAATATATTATTTAAGATAAATAAACTATCTCGACATACTTGTGGGTACTTTTAGAGATTCAATTAACAAAAAGTCAGAATACCAAGTAATTTTTTAATTTACGAGTTTACAAAAATTTAGATGTACACAATTTTCATAATGTAAGATGCCAACTGTAACCTACCTACTTATTAATTAAATTGAAATAATACGTACAAAATGTTAATAATAATTGAGTTAAAGTGTGCAACTCACCTGAATCACAATTTTTGGTAAAATTATTCATCCAGATAATCTTCCGCCCACCACATTTTTTTAATCTGTGTACTTTTTTGGTGGCTAGTTTAGTACTCCCTTTAAATTTTCAAATTTATAAAACAAGTTCAAATCTTCAAACAAAACTAGTGAACACTTGCTTCATTTGTTTCGTGAGATGCAACTGATGAAGGCCTACGGTAAGATGGGCCGAAATATCTTTCTAAAAGAAAATTACTGGAACAATGAAAGCTGCGTTAGTCAAAACGCAGATCAGGTAATAAAAACTAGTGAACATCGCATTAGAACTACTATCACGTAGAAGTTGCATGCAACAAATAAAAAAGAACACGATAACACAACGAAATCAGTCGAATTAATTTGAAGCAAATATTAAAGAACCATAGATGAGCCATCTAATTTGCATTTGTAATGCGGCTGATATAAGAAAATTCAGTAAGAATCTCGATCCGAACTATTTTTACAACGGGTTTTATATTATACTGCAAGCTCGTTGTATCCAACTTAAATTCATGGTCAATTTCACTCAAATATATACATTAATGCGACTATAATTTAATAGGTTTATGATAATTTACCTTAAACCAAATTGTGTTACAAATCATTTGCAGTTTCGAATTATTTTTGACCCTTTTCTGATACACAGCTGCCAACATAAATCAAACGTTTATCTTTATATACATGTTTATTGAGAAGACCATTTGCCAATTTGAAGGAAACCGCCAATATTTAATTATTCTTACGCAGATATATCTGCTTTATTTTAAGGTTTTCGTCGTTATTAAAATATGATTTGCGTTTCATTCTTATAAAACACCAATTTAATTAAAATATTCACAGGAACATTGAACATCAAATTCAAACTCTGACAATTTCACTATAAAAATTGCATATTTCTTTTTTATTAATATTCTTATATTTTACTTCTTGCTAAATACCTTTGCATAAAGCTGACAATAGTATCACAATTTTTTTTCAAACGCCAGGGTTCGTTTTGCGTTTCTGATGATTAAATTTTATACCTGAAGCTAGAGTTTTCCTGTATTTTGATGATTATGAAATACACATAAATCATTGTTGCTTTTTATTAGTTAAACATCGATTTATAAGTTTAAAGTAAATATTTGAGATTGATTCATGCATTATTTCGTGCATTTTGTCAATAATTCTGGTATTTTTATAAAAATATGCTTCGTCACTTATCTTTCCATACTACCGTAATTATCTGTTTACTTGTATATTATTGGACTAGGTTATGTTTATCCGATTTAAACATGAATAGCAGTAATTCTTTTTGAATTGCGAAATTTACGAAAAGTAAATTGGAATATTTCTCATATGTTTGCTCTTATTGCATAAATCAATTGCAAAATTATCGTTCGTACATGCTTCTTTCGTTTTTAACAAAGTCCAGGTTTGGATCTTTAAAATATCGTATTAACAAAGATTGTAGACTTTGCATAGATGACAAAAATTATATTAAATAAAGAATAATTATAACGTAAATTATCTCTGCGGACATCGATCATAATAGTTAACTATATGATAACATCTTTATTGTGGTAAACGATCAATAAGTTATCAATACTGAGAGATATGCGACATTTGTTTCCATAGAGAATTGTGCTTCAATTAGACTGATGTTGTTATTTTCTTAAAATGTTTCCTCTAAATGCACATTTTGTGTATGTCATTTATTAATGACAAGGTAACAATTTACCCAATCCTACTTCTCCCCCAGGATCCAAAATATAAACAACGTAGTAAGTATCCAATTATGCTCTCCTTCCCATTCAATGTCTTAATTTTGTACATTATGCCGTTTTCCAATGAAATTGTGAGTCTAACAAACAATTGTTTTTCAATTTTTTTTAGACGCCAAAGTTTTCTCGTTTCATCTGGTGCATAGTAAGCTGATAACATTAATTAAACAAACAAAAACTTAATGTTTCATTGTTTGTTCCATTACGTTCATATAACTGATGAAAGCTGATACAGTACAGGTATAAATGGAATTAATGGCTTTTGTAAAGCCACAAATTTATTTCAAAAAATAAATACCGCCTCGCATAAGTTAGCAAATAATGGTCATCGACTAATTCGGTTTCTTCCTCATCAAGAAATCATGAAGTGTTTGCCAGAGTTTCCGAACTCAGGACGCGAACTATGACCTGTTTGCATCAGAGTCGTAGGCTCGTCTTTTGGGTCATACAATCCGCATATTTGATGCAATTTTCTGGAATGTATCTCATAATAACTGCATTTGCTTCATTGTAAAACGTGGTGACATTGTTTAATTTGATTGAAACATGATTAATTCTACTCGTTTAAGGCAATGATTTCTACAATAAATCAATTCGGTCAAGCCTAGTAAAATGAGTGCCTTGTCTAGCGACCAAACAAGGTTGATATTTGCTTTCATTTATATAACATTTCAGACATTATATATTGTGTTGCGCACCTAATAGCAAATTAATTTTAAAAGGACCGGTTGGATAAACCAAAGCAGCATAAGCGGATGTCATACTTTCATGCGCACATTCGTTTTGTATTTAAAGGCGACTCACCAGTAAGAACCTTTATTACGCTCTTTACCTACTATTTATTTTGATGAGGAATGTGGGACAATTTGACGGTACAAACTCTTATATGAATGTTTAAACCTGCAGTAATATATAAATTCTACGACAATGCGACTTCAAAGTCAACTCTCTACATATAGTATATATTGATCCTGTAAATTTTAGCAAAATATGGGTGTTATGTCAGTTAATGATACCAAAACTATGGCTTCCCTGTCGGTACATCGTGCCAACACAATTGATTTCAAGGAATGCGAAATTTATCCAATACTGAGAATTACAATTACTCCTGAACACATGTTATTCCAGTAAATCCGTACCTTCTAGCCTTCATCCATATCAGTTATCACTTTTCGCCGTAACAATGCCATCATTCAGTTAAATATATAACAATTAGGTACTGATTATTTAGGAGAAATAATATATAGTCACTTATATATTAAGTGTTTAACACTTAGTAAAAAATTATTTAATTTAAGAAATACAGAAAAACAAGATGAGTATATCGATGAAATATAGTTGAGTATGCCGATATCAACTTAAAATTATATATATATATATATATATATATATATATATATACTGAGAGCTGTCAACATTATTAAACCATTTGGTTACGTGCAAATTTTAAAAAAATGCTCAAAAATTAAATTTTAAAATGTTTAATTAATAGAAATCTGACAGAGTAAAATTATTGTGCCGCTCAAAAGACGTTTCTATGCTGAGAATCTCTATGGGGTACACGAATATACTTGAATAAAATTGTATGTCACTGGTTATGAAAATCAATGTACAAGCGATTTTATAGAAAAATGGAAGAACAAATAAGAAGCAGATACAATAATTTTGATGAACAAAAATGTACGATTTCGGTCTCAACAGCCATGTAGAATTGCGTAAGCATAGAAAGCTAAGGCTGTTTCGATGTGGTGGTATTTTCTTCCTTATTTCACCTGATGATATCATTGCATGCGAAACTACTCCACAGTAAATGGTTATAGGCAATCGCTTCTTTCATGCACGGTAATTTTTGTCCTTCCCGCTTCATTAGTCTCTCCATTACTAAAATGAAACGGCGGACCGAACAATTATACCAATATTTTTAATCAAAATGAATTATAGTAAGTTCAAGTATTAGACATATTTTAAATAAACTGTTCATGCAGCTGTTCACAGAATAAATATTAATTTTCTAATCAAATCTAAAATCCTATTTAACATTTGCCCTTTGAATTAGCCAATAATAATTGCGCATTTCCAGTTCGCAAAATTCAATTAATCGTTATATATATATATATATATATATATATATATATATATGCGTATAATTTAAATATGAAAAAAATCGGTAATTCTTTAATACGAATCAAATTCTAAATAAACGGAACCAAATAATCAGAAATAAAACTGATTTATAGCATGTTTATGTACATTCATAAATCTGATACCCCTATTGTTTGCAGACGAAATTTGCCACAATACAAAACCAGATTCATTAACTAAAGAAATAGAAGAAACATATAAAATAAGAACTTCATTATTACTGTTAAAATATAGTAAGATTTTATTGGTTTTGAAATAAACAATATAGTAATTTTATTACTGAAATTAACATAATTTACTTTAAAAATGTGGTGAAAAGTAATAGGTCCGATACCTTTCGCAATGGATATTCAGCCAATATCCATCACAGGGCGTATGAACTGATTGCAGAAAAGGTTTCCGAAGAAATACAAAAACGTTTTGAACCCGTATTTTAAATTTAAGCGAAATAAAATATGCTTTGCAAAGGCAAATACATTACCATTTTTAATCATTCAGAAATTTTGTTTTAGGAAATGTGAATTTTGAACGATAATTTTCATATTTCATTTATTCATTAATTTTTTTGTCAACTTATTTCAGATGCAGTATTTTGTATTCACAATAACACTACAGTTGTCCATTGCGTTTATTAAAACGCAGCATGAAGCTTTACGATTTCTTTTCCAAGTTGAGTAATAAAAAGCTGAAATATTGTAAACTAATTAATTGGTTGACAACGGTTATCGAAAAACCAACATAGTTTGGCAATGTACTTACCATTTCGAAGAAAATGTATTGTCAAGTAAACCAATTAGTCATTGCATGAGAACTCGAAACTGTTACAAATTTCATCAACAATATGCACTGCTGTAGGATACCTTCAAACCAACAGCACAATCATCACCAAGTCACCATAACTAGTGCTTAAGCACATTGTCATTTAAGTGAATTATCAGTCGTGTCTTCTACAGCGTCACTGCACAGCATGGATGAACCCGTTTTTTTATAGAATGGTATTGGTAAAATAATCCTGTGTAATTTGAAAAACATGACAAAAGGGTAAATTAAACAAATTCAGATAAAATTTATAGCTAATCAAATTACAAATTATTCTGTAATACTATTTCGTTATTTGATACACTGTATTAAGAAATATAGTTGTCAGGTTTCAACTTCGGATAGGGTTCAGAATGAGCTAGACACCACGAGAATATAATTACATCTTGTACGTAGACTAGAATACGAAGAAGATGTTCAGTATCTTAGTAACTTAATCCAACATAATTGAAATACTTCTTCGCGTTACTTTTGTGTCTACGAAAAAATATACAGATAGCAATCACGCCAATTAAATTGTAGTGCGGTTTCTGCGTACAGGCAAAATTGTTAATTGGCTGGCGAAACTCAATTATTCTATCATGCACTCGTCCAGATTCCATTTTACACTTTGAAGAATCGATATTTATTGAAAAAAATATAAAAATACCTAATAGCTGTTGGCTATCAAAACTACGACGTTGTCTAATAAAGTCGACACCATGGCAAGCCGAGATTTGTTTCGCGTCAGGCTGGTGTGTGATAATGGTATGTAGCTTTTAGAAAATCAAAACAAAAAAATTAGGTCCTACCACTTTTTGCAGATCTTGTTATGACATAGAAGAAAATGCGGTTTATTAAAATAAAACCAATTCATCTATTTATATTTATTTTTATATATATTTTCAAAAATATCGCAAATATCATAGCTATAACATTAATAAAGTATTCACCTTTTTAATCAAAATAATTGACACACATTTAGTAAGTGAAACGCTAATCATTATTTTATTTCCATCTTCGAATATCATCTTATTAAAATTTTACATGTAAAATAAAAAAGTCTCAACTTTTTCATTTGAATAAATTAATAAAAAAATTTGGGGTTTCAACATATGTTACAGATATTTCCGTTTTTGAAGTTTGAACAAGTTTATTGAGACCAAATATCTGTCGTTTTTGTTCATTTTGCTGTATATGTCATATGGTTACTTTTCGTTTGTATTAGTTGATTTAGTGTTCACGACATTCATTCTCGTTGTGCAAATTGAACATCAATATTTTCACTTCAGGTGTCGGTTCTTATTTGCGTATTTTGTTTTCGATTTTCAAAACGTGAGTATTATGTGACAAGCATTGTGCTCAATAAGTAATACCAGTTTCTATTCAGGCGGTGCCGGCATTAATTTGTAACATGCCTGTGAAGTACGGACATTTGCTCATTTGTTTTTTTTCTTTAATTCAAGTTTGCGAGCTTGAAGTAAACACCAATCCCATTTTATTTAACCATTCGTTGAACAACATAACAAAACTACCGCCAGCCGCAACGCACTGACGCGTTTCGACCTTCCATGATCATCATCAGAGTACGACGGCAAACTGAATATCGAGGATCAAACCGCATTTAATATATATGGAAATCAAATTTATATATGCGGCTCTCACCTCTAGCAGTCTTGCATACATTGAACTTGACTGGAAATGTCGGCTGCACAATTTCTATGCAGTCACGAACATTAACTGTTTGCAGCTTTCGCTACATATACATATATAGGCAATACAATTTAACAATAACTGATTGCGCGGGTGGTGGTAACAATTCTTTAAATCAAGTTTGCGTGCTTAAAGTAAACACCAATCCCGTTGTATTTAACCAGTCATCCAACAACATAACAAAACTACCGCCAGCTGCAACGCACTGACGCGTTTCGACCTTCCATGATCATCATCAGAGTACGACGGGAAACTGACTATCGAGGATCAAACCGCATTGAATATATATGGAAATCAAATTTAGATATGCGGCTCTAACCTCTAGCAGTCTTGCATACATTGAACTTGACTGGAAATGTCGGCTGCACAATTTCTATGCAGTCACGAACATTAACTGCTTGCAGCTTTCGCCACATATACATATATAGGCAATACAATTTAAATAATAATTGATTGCGCGGCTGTTGAAAACGATTATTTAAATCAATTTTGCGAGCTTGAAGTAAACACCAATCCCATTGTATTTAACCAGTCGTCGAACAACATAACAAAACTACCGCCAGCTGCAACGCACTGATGCGTTTCGACCTTCCATGATCATCATCAGAGTACGACGGAAAACTGACTATCGAGGATCAAATCGCATTGAATATATATGGAAAGTATAATCTCATGGACATTCGTTTCGTGTTTACTGGCGACTCATCGGTAGGAGCCGGTATTTCACCCTTTAACCACTATATAATTGGGTGAGGAATGTGGGATAATAGAAAGGTAAAATCACCTAGACGAATGTGTAAAGCTGAAGTAGTGAAACTAACATCATATAAATTCTCGACAATGCGACTTTAACGCTAACTCACACTATGTAACATATATACCGTATCTGTAAAGGATACTAACATGGCTATTATTGTATGTAACCGATACCAACATTATAGTGCCGCAAAGGTACATAGTACTAACACTACATTTACCGTGTCTGTACATGGTACCAATATGATGGATATTCTATGCTTTACCGAAATTGAGAATTACAACTATTTCTGAACACCTGTTACTCCAGTAAATCAATACATTCTGGCCTTGATCGATATCAGTTATCACAGTTCGCGTTAGGCATAACATCATTAAATTCAATATATAACAGTTGAATACTAGTTGGTTAAAGGACGAAATACCGGCTCCTAATGATGAATTGCCAGTAAGCACGAAACGAATGTGCATGAGATTATCCTTTTCGTTCACGCTGTCTTTGGTTTATCCTTCTGATTACAACTGATCTAAGTTGTTACTAGGTTCGCAACGCATAATACATACTTGCATATATATGAGTTCTCCGCAATAAACAGTATTTTACCTGTTTTCTGTTCGGTGCAGATTATTTCATTAAATATTCAGAATAGAATCAAAAATTATGTTAAAATTTTGTACTGTTTGACGAATGTTATGTGTAATATCAGATTCACGTAATATGGCATATCCTGTGTTCACTACCACATGGGGCATTTATTGAGGGAATCCTTTGACCAGTCACTTCATTTTTCATTAGATGTGCGTGCAAACAAGAGGAAAATATGTATATTAACAATAAAATATTTGAATAGATATCGCTAGCTTCCAACGGCAGACCGTGTGATGTCGAAATTGGCAATTGGGAAAACATTCTCGTTATACAGCTTAGTGAAATATATATATATATATATATATATATATATATATATATATTCTTATAATTGGAAAACAACACATAAATAACAAAGTGGATAAAGGCCATTTATTTCGTGAATACTAAACATCTCTTATACAATCATACATGACCCATACATTTGGGTTTTCAATTGATTATGCTATTGGTAACAAATCTGACTCGTTATTACTGTTGTTTCTTGTTTTGACTAGTTGGTGAGTGTGTATGCGTCAAAACAAGAAACAACAGTAATAACGAGTCAGATTTATTTTCAATAACGTCAGTGAAAATATAAATATGTATATTAATAATTAGTAAAACGGCATGGATATCATAAATATATATATATATATATATATATATATATATATATATATATATATATATATATATAGATCTTCACTTGAGGTATGAGATTTAAGTAGTTTATTCATATCTCTGATGCGCCATTTAAGCGTTATTATATTTTATTAGAAAAACCATATAGAATTAACGCATAATCAAGATTATGACTTTATATAATTATTTTACCAAATGCGATTGAATTTCATGAAACCGATTTACTTAATTTGATCTCTTATTAAAGTGAGTATACATTGAAAAATCGATAATTTTATTTTAGATAAAAATAATAACTAATATCGCAGATTTCTTTCAATTTACTCCGGATGGTGAGAACGGGTCTGATTTTTCGTTTTGAATTATTTTTTGCATTGTTCATGCGATTGTTTAGTGCTTATTAGATGGGGGCTTGTTCTTGTGTATATGTGCATGTATCCAGATCGGTGTTACTCTCGCTGTATGAAAAGGTAAATCTGAAGATTTTTTTACGCTTTCATTGATTGATTATCATTTAAATATGCATTCGCTTTTATGGCTATATCATGTGTGAATTATTCTCTACTTACTCCGTCTGTCTATTCATATTTAGCATGATTTGTAAAACAATTATACAGTACAATATAATTCACACGTATTTGAGCATTTCACATTGATGGCAAATTTTCTCCTTACACAAAACTGAACTAAGCTTTTGTTTAATATTTACTTATTTATTTATTTATTTTGTATGAACAACTTAGACTTTTACAAAAAGCTTATGAAATTTATTTGATTTCGTGTAACAAAATTATTTTTGTTATATTTGCATGAAAATAATGTCCAATTTCTTTATTAAACTAGCCGAAACATAGCACAAAACAAGGTTTAAATTCACATTAGGTATCCCCGTCACCTTAAAAAGATTTAAATTCTGATTTAATTTATGGCATAAAAAACAAATTTAACAATCCTATAACATGCATGTTATAGTAATGTATTCTGAATGAGATCGCATTAATATGCGTTTAATTATATATATATATATATATATATATATATATATATATTTATATATATATATATATATATTCATTGTACCCTTCCTGCGTGCAAAAACAAAAATAAATTTTATCAGATATAAGAAAATTTTCTTTCGCATTGTCTTCTCAAATATCTACTAATAAACATGTCTAAATGCGCAGAGCAGCATGCGTTGACAAAGCAGCATCTAAATGCGCTTAGAAGTATCAGCAGAAATGCAGACATCAAAATACTACGCGCTGATAAAGGAAAGAGCGCAGTTATAATGGACAAATCGGACTACGTACAAAAGATGGAAAACGTGTTAAATGACAATACAAAATTCACACGTCTAGACGATAAATCAGATGAAATAGACAAGGTGGAGCGCAAAGTGATAAATGAAATTAGGATTTTGACAGATGCCGGTTTTATTGATGAGGCCACTGCACAGAAGCTCAAGCCAGTTGGATCATCTACACCAATAATGTACCACCAATAATGTACGGATTACGAAAAACACACAAAAGAGGTTGTCCCATGAGGCCAATTTTATCAATGGTAAATTCTCCGTTTCATGCACTAGCTAAATGGCTAGTTCGTTTACTTGAACCATTACGTAAACTACTAGGTAATCATTCGGTTGCCGATTCGTTTGAGTTTGTAAACAAAATTCAAGATATAAATGTTAAAAACAAGATTATGGTATCTTTTGATGTTACGTCTTTGTTTACAAATGTTCCAATTGATGAAACCATTGACATTATAGTCAAAGCGGTAGAACACGATATATTACCATCGCCGGTGCCAGGTCAAACTCTACGCAAGCTTATCTTATTATGCACGAAAGACGTACGATTTCGTTTTAATGGAAACATCTACAAACAGACTGATGGTGTCGCAATGGGAAGCCCCTTATCTCCAGTGTTGGCTGAGATTTTTCTAGGGCACCTAGAAAATACATCATTAAAGAGTGACATAAGTAAATGTGCTCAATATATACGGTACGTGGATGATATATTTCTTGTACTTAAGAACAGGTCGCAATCACGAACATTGCTTCAAAGTTTCAACAAAGCACATAAGAATATCGGCTTCACGTCAGAGCACGAGAAAGATGACTGTCTGCCTTTCCTAGATGTACTATTAAAGAAAGAAACTAATGGTAAATTAAACAGAACAATTTACCATAAACCAACATGGTCTGCACAGTATTTGCATTACAGCAGTTTTGTGCCATTTCAATATAAATTATCAACAGTTCGTGGTTGCTTTTCAAGAATTGACAGGTTGGTTAGTCAAGATTCTAAAGAAAATGAATATAATAAAGCAATTAACGATTTAATGTCTAATGGCTATCCCAGACAATTAATTGAATCAGTTATTAAAAGGGGAGTTAACCAGAAACAGACGTATTATGGGCCAGAAAAGAAAACCGTCTACCTAAACATCCCATTTAAGGGGGATGCAGTTTCCCGAATGGCACAAAAGAAAGTTGAAGCAGCATTGACACGCACATTTAATGCAGCCAAACTACGAGTGTTATTTAGGGTAACACACTTGCCTTTACCAGCAATCAAAGAGAAACAGCCGTTAATGTCGATATCAAATATTATTTACCAATATACATGCGCAAGTTGTCGATCAACTTACGTAGGCCGATCGACCAGACGGTTAATTACTCGAATGAGAGAACATTGCAACTTGAACGCCTGTTTTAAATCAAATGGTGAATACACGTCTGCTATTGCGCAACACATCATCGAAACATCGCACGTATGTTCTCCAGACGTAGCATTCAAAGTAATTACTAAATGCAAAAACAAAAGGGAGCTAGCCACATACGAAGCCTTATGGATAAACAAATTGCAGCCGGATTTATGTAAGCAGAAGAAGCACGTACAAGCATTGAGCTTGAACTGGATGTGACGCACGCAATTTGATTGGTTTCTATTTTTCACACTCTCTTTGTTCACATATTTCTATCTTGTTTTGCTTTCCAATTTATATATAAAGATATGTTCATGAGTAGATATTTGAGAAGACCATGAGAAAGAAAATTTTCTTATATCTGATAAAATTTCTTTTTGTTTTTGCACACAGGAAGGGTACAATGAATTTTATTAAAGCTCGCATTTCAAAAGAATATATATATATATATATATATATATATATATATATATATATATATATATAACTCCACACATTTACCGTATTTATTCTTTTGGATTGCGAGCCCTAATAAATTTCATAATTTCCTTTCCATGTGCAAAAATAAAGATTAATTTTATCAGATACAAGAACAGCTTCTTTTTCACTTCCTTATCCAGTATCTACAAACGCACATCTCTTTTTAATGTTTAAATTGAAAGTCAAAAAATGTAAACATGGAGAGTTTGTAAAATATGAGAAACAGCGAACCAATTGCGTGCGTCATCTCAAGTTCATGCTCAATGCCTGAACAGGCTTCTTCTGCTTGCATATATCTCGATATTATTTGTAAACTCATATATCTTCGTATTTGGCTAACTCCCTTTTATTATTACAGTTAGTAATTATTTTGAATGATACGTCTGAAGAGCATACGTGTAAGGTTTCAACGATGTGTTGCGCAATTGCAGACGTGTATTCAACATTTGATTTGAAACAGACGTTTGATTTGCAATGTTCTTTCATTCGAGTAATTAAACGTCTAGGTCGATCGGTCGACGTAGGTTGATCGAAAACTTGCGCATGCATATTGGCAAATAATTTTTTATTTCAACATTAATGGCTGTTTCTCTCTTATTTCTGGTAAAGACAATTGTGTTACCTTAAATAGCACTCGTAGTCAGTGCTATTCGGTTATCTACTCGCCCGTTAAATGGGATGTTCCAGTAGACTGCTTTCTTTTGTAGACTTAAATACGTCTGTTTTTGTGTACTTCCCCTTATAAAAATTGATTCGATTATTGGTCTTATATAGCCATTAGACATTAAATCGTAAATTGCTTTATTATATTCGTTTTCTTTTGAATCTTGACTAACCAATCTGTCAAATCTTGAATATCGGCTGTGAACTGTTGATAATTTATATTGAAATGGCACAAAAATACTGTGATGCAAATACTTGTGCAGACCAGGTTATTTTATCATTTTCCATTCAATTTATATGAGAAAGAAGCGGTTCTGGTATCCGACAAAATTTCTTTTTAGTTTTGCACATGGAAATGCTACTATATATATATATATATATATATATATATATATATATATTGCTTGATGGACAAATCCAGTCTAATTGATGATTGTTCTGTGCTACTCAATGCACTATTTAGTTTACATTGATAAAATTCAATCTTCAATACTATATGATGTTCCAAAAAGCTACGTTCTATGACAAATCGGAGGTGGCTATTTAGAATTTGAGGAATTGAGATATTTCAAAAAAGTTCCACTTGAAGGAAATGCTATCCAACAAAAAACAGTTGGTTCATGACTTCAAATTGCGTGTAGTATATGGCAAGGGTAGCGCATTAGAGAAAGTCTGAGACTCCGAAGCCCATGCACCTCGGTTCGAATCTAGTCCACGGACAACTCTGGGCAGTACCTGAAGAGTTTCCAATACGGAATAAAATGAACTGTCGGATGAATTGTCTTTGCTAACGGATGCAATGTTTAATTTATTCCGCCAATGTGTATGTAAATATATATATATATATTGATTTTTTTCATGCTGTTAGTTTAGTTTTAAATTGTTCAAAGTTAATAAATTTATTAATGAATTAGTCCGTTTTCGTTCTCATTCGAAATTCGTCGAGTACTTGCCAGAAAATGGTCTGAGTGTGGGTAAACCATGGTCACATTTGCTTCGGATTCTTGCACTCTAAACACTGAACAACCCTTCCCGCACATTACATGCAATTTTAACTTATAAACCAAATAGTTTTTGTCTAGTAAATCCTGCATGAGCTGAATATTTTGCAAAACTTCTACTTGTTTTTAAACTGTCTTCCAGTAAAACTGAAATCGAATATAAAACAACTTGATTTATTAATATACATTTTGTGGAATGTTCGACAGTAGTGGGCAATGCTCTCACTAAATTACTCAAAAGCAAAGGTTCGCAGGTTCGAGCATCGGTTGTCGAAAATTCTGCGAAGTACTTAACGAGATCTCAAGAAACACAAAACCGCAATAATTGATAAATTTGTTTTACTGCCCTGAGCAATACTCCGTTTTTGCTTATAAAATATATATAAGAATCCTGGCATAAAATTTTCGACATTTATATATTATTTAAAATACAAGGAATAGACGGACACCAATATATTTTGCGTAAATCGACATCTTAACATGTCATCATGATTTTTGCAAATATTTCGGTCTCCAATTACGGAGACCTTTTTCAATGCCAAACACATCACACACTTAGTTGACAATCAATATGTCAAGTGGAAATATTAATTTAAACCGCCTCATTTATACTTGTTTTTAGATCTCTTAAGCATAACGTTTTTTTATAAAAATGTTAGGAAAGTGTATGTTAAATTGGTTTGTGTATGTGTCTACATGTATACACTCTTCGCAATGAGGTTACAGTGATATAATGACAATTAATGACAACTCACTAGATAAGCGTACGTCATGCCTGTGTGTATGTGTTCTCGTTTGTTTTGAATTGAGGAGTAATCAGTTAATGCAAGTGTACACTCATCCCAGTGAAATTACAGCGATTTGGCAACATCTGACTATTCACTGGATAAGCGTGTTTGTGTGTATGTGCGTGAGCGTTTACTTAAAACTGAGAGCTAATCTGTTACATAAAATTACAGGCACGTGTAACGGTCATACAAGTAAAACTAAAATGATAACTGTCATTTCCTAACTGCACACGTCAGACCTATTTTACACTTACTTTTCTAAATTAAGTAATTACGAGTGGCATTTCGGTGAGGAGGGGGCATGACACTATTAATAGAGTAAATAATTAATAGGTAGCAAAATTAAATTAGAAACGGATAAAGTGTTTCAATAGGGTAGAAAGTTAAATTAAATGGTACGTAAAAGAAATTAAAATTGCCTGATAAAGAAGATACTAGTAATAGTGCAAAGAAAATAAAATAAAAATAAACCTTGCCATCATGTATAGATAAATGTATGTTAAAGGCGCTACACTAACAACAGAACGTAAGATAACAGATAAAATAAGGTAACAAGTAATCAAGGATGAAATAATAATCAAAATAAATTAGGCGATATTGAATTAATCAATCTCCACCTCTGTAAGTTAATATCAGTCCAGTGTTCTTATTCTTTTACTTGAGCGAGTTTCTGATTCTGATTCTGATTCGTGCAATCTTCGTTTTCTACCATTATTTAGTGCTGTATTCCAAATAGGACCTAGTGATTTTTCTACGGCTGTTTCATTCATTATGTCATTTCTCGATTTAATTTCGATGGATTCTCTAATCAGTCTAGTCGATCTGCTACGGCTACAAATTGATATACGTCTGCACCCATCCCAATTAATTGTGTGTCCTGTCTCTACTGTATGGCGTGCAAGATCTGATCTATTAACATGGGCATACTTGCATGCGGTTTTATGTTCCCCTCTTCTAACCTTAATTGGGCGCATGGTTTCACCCACATACATCAAGTTACAGTCGTTACATGGAATTTCATATACTCCTGATGTGTCTAGCGGTTCTATTTTTTCCTTTTGGTTGGGAAGTATAATACCTAGTGTAAGGGTCTGTTTTAAAATAGTACGTATATTGTATTTTGATGCTACCATTTTTATTTTCCTACTTAGTTTAGAGTCAGGTATAACCATTACCCTCCGGTCATCTTTTAATTTATTTGACTTCACGTACTTCCAGTCATGATTAAATTTACTTATAACGCTCATTATAGTTGCTTCAATTAACTTTAGAGGATACCCATTAGCACTGAATATTTCTCGCAGTCTCCCTAATTCAATCTCTCTATGTTTATTATCTGTTAATCTTAAGCTTCTTATTATCATCGATTTTAAGATACCGATTTTCATTCTATATGGATGATTTGAATCGAAATTAAGAAGGATACCTGAGTAAGTATCCTTCCTATAAACATCCCGTTCTAGTTTTGTACCATTTCTAATTAACTTGACATCCAGAAATGGTAATTCGCCACATGATTCATTTTCAATTGTAAATTTAAGCTCGCTCACCTGATTTGCTATGTTTAAGAAATTTATCAGATGATCCTCCCCGTGATTCCAAATAACTAATATATCATCCAAATATCGTACATACAATTTAGGATTTAGGGGCGTTATATCTAAGAGAGTCTTCTCCATGTAATGCATGAAGATATTAGCTATTGGAACCGATAGTGGTTGCCCCATTGGAACACCTCTAATCTGCTTATAAAATGCATTCCTAAATTTAAAATAAGTGGAGGACATACATACGTACATCATCTCCATGACGTGTCTAATCGTCATTTTGCTTCCTTCCAATATTACTGGATGATCAACCAGGAAACGCTGAAAATAGTCTAGTGCTTTAGGTACTGGTATATTGGTGTACATTGACACCACATCTAAACTCGCCAATCTATCGTTTTCATTAAGCTCACATTTATCTACAATCTCAACCAAATGGTATGAATTCATCAAAGTATTGTCTAAGAAGTACGAATATTTCTTTATTCTATTACATAGAAACTTAGACATTTTATATGTTGGAGAGTTGTTGGACATTAACAATAATTCTTAAAGGGTTGTCTGGTTTATGTATCTTTACTAAACCGTACACTCTAGGAGCGACTGTATCTCTTTGTATGAGAGCGTTACCATGCGCTTGATCTAATTCTCCTTCAGCAATCATATTATTGACCAATAATTTAACTTCTCCTTGTAGCTTATCCGTAGGATCTTTATTAATTTTAGTGTATACCTCTATATTGTCTAGTTGTTCATACATTTTATCATTATAGTCAGATTGATTCATCAGAACCGTCGCTCCTCCTTTGTCTGCTTTCAAACATATCACACTGTTTGCTATTAACTCTTTCCTGAGACTTTTTATTTCATAATTTGGTTTATATTTTTCCTCTGTGTACGTTAGCACAGCTGCGGCTACGTCTAATTCAAACCTAACTTTATCCTTGTCTGAGAGGAATTGTGCTATTTTAACAGCCTCAGTAATTATCTCATTTTTGGTGATTTCTCAATTTGGATAGCTGTATTCAGACCACGATTAAGCATTTCCAGCTGTTTCTCATTAAGATTTATTTTAGAGAGGTTTACCACTCGATTAGTTACAACAGGACACGTCCTAACTGTGGTCTGTCTATAGATGCCCAAATTTCCTAACTTTCTATCATGCCTAATGTGAACCTTTTTTATCTCCTTATTACGTGCGCCATCAGTAAAATCCTCTATACATTTAAAGTCATCCGCGTGCAAGAAGGAAAGTAACATAGATCTTATTTTAGTTCTCTCTAATTAGTCCATATTTTCGTTTCTCTAAATCGCTAATCAATGTATTCATTATGTTCAAAGTCAGTTCATGTTTAAAAGATCTACCTATATCATTTAAATGAAATGGCAATTTAAATTTAAAACATTTAGGAATTACACAATGTTTTAAACATATTTTAATGAAACGAATATTTTCCACTTGCCTTACTAATTGTTTTTTTATGTGATGATAGCGATTTTGCAACTTCACTGTTGTAGCACCGTATTTAGTACCTAAATAAGATTTAAAAGAAACATGTTGCGCGACAGGAAATAAACAATTTACCTGATTTTCGGATTGCGTACCGAAATATTTGAATCCACTGTCATCATGATTTTTGCATATATTTCGGGTCTCCAATTACGGAGCCCCTTTTTCAATGCCAAACACATCACACACTTAGTTGACAATCAATATGTCAAGTGGAAATATTAATTTAAACCGCCTCATTTATACTTGATTTTAGATCTCTTAAGCATAACGTTTTTTTATAAAAATGTTAGGAAAGTGTATGTTAAATTGGTTTGTGTATGTGTCTACATGTATACACTCTTCGCAATGAGATTACAGTGATATAATGACAATTAATGACAACTCACTAGATAAGCGTACGTCATGCCTGTGTGTATGTGTTCTCGTTTGTTTTGAATTGAGGAGTAATCAGTTAATGCAAGTGTACACTCATCCCAGTGAAATTACAGCGATTTGGCAACATCTGACTATTCACTGGATAAGCGTGTTTGTGTGTATGTGCGTGAGCGTTTACTTAAAACTGAGAGCTAATCTGTTACATAAAATTACAGGCACGTGTAACGGTCATACAAGTAAAACTAAAATGATAACTGTCATTTCCTAACTGCACACGTCAGACCTATTCTACACTTACTTTTCTAAATTAAGTAATTACGAGTGGCATTTCGGTGAGGAGGGGGCATGACACTATTAATAGAGTAAATAATTAATAGGTAGTAAAATTAAATTAGAAACGGATAAAGTGTTTCAATAGGGTAGAAAGTTAAATTAAACGGTACGTAAAAGAAATTAAAATTGCCTGATAAAGAAGATACTAGTAATAGTGCAAAGAAAATAAAATAAAAATAAACCTTGCCATCATGTATAGATAAATGTATGTTAAAGGCGCTACACTAACAACAGAACGTAAGATAACAGATAAAATAAGATAACAAGTAATCAAGGATGAAATAATAAGATAATCAAAATAAATTAGGCGATATTGAATTAATCAATCTCCACCTCTGTAAGTTAATATCAGTCCAGTGTTCTTATTCTTTTACTTGAGCGAGTTTCTGATTCTGATTCTGATTCTTGTGAACTTGGCAAGTTTAGATGTGGTGTCAATGTACACCAATATACCAGTACCTAAAGCACTAGACTATTTTCAGCGTTTCCTTGTTGATCATCCAGTAATATTGGAAGGAAGCAACATGACGATTAGACACGTCATGGAGATGATGTACCTATGTATGTCCTCAACTTATTTTAAATTTAGGAATGCATTTTATAAGCAGATTAGAGGTGTTCCAATGGGGCAACCACTATCGGTTCCAATAGCTAATATCTTCATGCATTACATGGAGAAGACTCTCTTAGATATAACGCCCCTAAATCCTAAATTGTATGTACGATATTTGGATGATATATTAGTTATTTGGAATCACGGGGAGGATCATCTGATAAATTTCTTAAACATAGCAAATCAGGTGAGCGAGCTTAAATTTACAATTGAAAATGAATCATGTGGCGAATTACCATTTCTGGATTTCAAGTTAATTATAAATGGTACAAAACTAGAACGGGATGATTATAGGAAGGATACTTATTCAGGTATCCTTCTTAATTTCGATTCAAATCATCCATATAGAATGAAAATCGGTATCTTAAAATCGATGATAATAAGAAGCTTAAGATTAACAGATAATAAACATAGAGAGATTGAATTAGGGAGACTGCGAGAAATATTCAGTGCTAATGGGTATCCTCTAAAGTTAATTGAAGCAACTATAATGAGCGTTATAAGTAAATTTAATCATGACTGGAAGTACGTGAAGTCAAATAAATTAAAAGATGACCGGAGGGTAATGGTTATACCTGACTCTAAACTAAGTAGGAAAATAAAAATGGTAGCATCAAAATACAATATACGTACTATTTTAAAACAGACCCTTACACTAGGTATTATACTTCCAAACCAAAAAGAAAAAATAGAACCGCTAGACACATCAGGAGTATATTAAATTCCATGTAACGACTGTAACTTGATGTATGTGGGTGAAACCATGCGCCCAATTAAGGTTAGAAGAGGGGAACATAAAACCGCATGCAAGTATGCCCATGTTAATAGATCAGATCTTGCACGACATACAGTAGGGACAGGACACACAATTAATTGGGATGGGTGCAGACGTATATCAATTTGTAGCCGTAGCAGATCGACTAGACTGATTAGAGAATCCATCGAAATTAAATCGAGAAATGACATAATGAATGAAACAGCCGTAGAAAAATCACTAGGTCCTATTTGGAATACAGCACTAAATAATGGTAGAAAACGAAGATTGCACGAATCAGAATCAGAATCAGAAACTCGCTCAAGTAAAAGAATAAGAACACTGGACTGATATTAACTTATAGAGGTGGAGATTGATTAATTCAATATCGCCTAATTTATTTTGATTATCTTATTATTTCATCCTTGATTACTTGTTATCTTATTTTATCTGTTATCTTACGTTCTGTTGTTAGTGTAGCGCCTTTAACATACATTTATCTATACATGATGGCAAGGTTTATTTTTATTTTATTTTCTTTGCACTATTACTAGTATCTTCTTTATCAGGCAATTTTAATATCTTTTACGTACCATTTAATTTAACTTTCTACCCTATTGAAATACTTTATCCGTTTCTAATTTAATTTGCTACCTATTAATTATTTACTCTATTAATAGTGTCATGCACCCTCCTCACCGAAATGCCACTCGTAATTACTTAATTTAGAAAAGTAAGTGTAGAATAGGTCTGACGTGTGCAGTTAGGAAATGACAGTTATCATTTTAGTTTTACTTGTATGACCGTTACACGTGCCTGTAATTTTATGTAACAGATTAGCTCTCAGTTTTAAGTAAACGCTCACGCACATACACACAAACACGCTTATCCAGTGAATAGTCAGATGTTGCCAAATCGCTGTAATTTCACTAGGATGAGTGTACACTTGCATTAACTGATTACTCCTCAATTCAAAACAAACGAGAACACATACACACAGGCATGACGTACGCTAATCTAGTGAGTTGTCATTAATTGTCATTATATCACTGTAACCTCATTGCGAAGAGTGTATACATGTAGACACATACACAAACCAATTTAACATACACTTTCCTAACATTTTTATAAAAAAACGTTATGCTTAAGAGATCTAAAAACAAGTATAAATGAGGCGGTTTAAATTAATATTTCCACTTGACATATTGATTGTCAACTAAGTGTGTGATGTGTTTGGCATTGAAAAAGGTCTCCGTAATTGGAGACCGAAATATTTGCAAAAATCATGATGACAGTGGATTCAAATATTTCGGTACGCAATCCGAAAATCAGGTAAATTGTTTATTTCCTGTCGCGCAACATGTTTCTTTTAAATCTTAACATGTTAATCTTATGGCCAAACTAAGAACATAGCACAAGAAAAAAACAAATAAAAACTATTTAAGTGGAGCCATAGACCTTTCACAAAATCAGCATTCCATCAATTTTAATTGGCTCACGGTTGTGCAAATTACTCTTGTCATATGTGGATTGCATCTACAACACTCACACATAACCTGATAGACAAAACTGTCACTCGATCAAAGTTTGCTTATCAAATATTATTCTTCTGGCTATGACAGATTACATGAAATAAACTATACATATATGTTCGAAAATTAGTCAGTGAAATACATTGCTAATGACGTACTTAATGGTTATTAGAGAGACAGTGAAATATACCATACCTATGAAAAAATGGGTTTTGTTTTCTCTTTCTACCTCTTTCTCTATAAATTTATATAATTCGATATGTAGGTAATTTCTTTATACCTGTTTAGCACCCAGTATGTGAGCCACAAAAATAGCAGTTACCATCACGCGCCAAGCGGCGTTGACTGATAAAATCTTACCTAGGAAATTAGACACAATTGAGTAAATTTTAGAGACAGACCATCTAGTCAGCATAAATATAACTCGAAATGCTTAATTTGCGCGTCTGCGCATAGGAATCGAATTAAAGTGACGACAAAGAACACAAGAGCGAAGTAGTGCGTGTGTGTGTGTGTGTCCCCGCCACGAAAATACATTGCATTTGCATAAGCGATTCCAAACATATCATTCGCCTGTAATGAGCTCAGATAACGTGACGCCGCTATTAGCCTTTCGACATATGTCGTGAAATTAGATTTTACTCATTACTATGCTGTAACATGCCGTTTTCGATGTCACGCCATCATTAAATGAAACTAAATCAATATTTTAATATTTATTAATAATATTGAACAATGCATGCACTGTACATTAATTAAACAAACTTGACTTGTTGCATAGACGATAAGTAAATGCTCCTGCGCTAACCAGCTACGTAAGTAATTTTCACGCGCTGTTGGTGATTAAGCATAGATCCTTCATTGCGTCCACATGCACATGGCGTCTATAACACTTCTTATCCCGACAGATATTTGTAATAGTATTAATCGGCATTTGTCTCTAAACACCACAATGAAGCGAATATGAGTTGCAAAGATAAGGGAATATCAAACAATCTACCCAAAAATAATGCCTCGATAAAATCTTCAACCTATTAAAACACTCATCAGAATGACAGTTTCTTGCGAACAGAGCTGACAGGTCCTGAGGAAAGCCGCCTACGCTGCAATAGTCGCAAATTTACTATGTCCCGAAAGTCGATTCGATACCGGCCCTTTTCATGGATTTTAATAAACACACGGGAACATATTTGGTTGCACAATTACAGATAAGCGTTAAAATATATACATGTACAAAATATTTTAGTTTATATAAGTTCAAATTGTCTGTTAATAGGTGTGATTATTTGGATGACATAAAGCTGAATATCATTATAGTATTAAACAGCTGTTGACTATGCTGTGATGTGATCTGCATTACATCTTCTATTAGTAAATCATAACATTTAAATAGAGAATCCAGATAAAAAATTAATAAAACTAAATAAGTTGCACCTACTATTGTTAAAATTTATTCATTCAACGTGAGGACCAACTTAAGCTATTCATATGTCACAAAGATCAAATTCTTCTAAGCCAAACCAACAAGTAAAGCTTGATTTTCGTATTCTGATTATATTTATTTGTTATTTAAATGTATAAGCCATGCAAGACTAAGCGAAGCTATATAGGTATCATTCATGCCTAAATAACAATCAAAATAAAAGCCAGGCACAAGCATACAAAGGTGACAACTAAAAAAAAGTAACATATAAAATGGTTTTATAAAACATGCCCTATTAATTTCTACAACAGCAAAATGTAACCAACTGGTGAATAAAGCCAATGACATTGTTCTGTTTAATCGACAATTGGAAAAACATACTAAAACAGAAAAGTTATTCTTGAATATATTTAAGTTTTTATTTATTCCGTCTAGGATATTTTCAATATTCAAACATTAAATAGGTTGTTCCTATTTTTAACATAAATCGATATATATATATATATATATATATATATATATATATATATATATATATATATATATATATATATATAATTACAAGTTTCACCACTTTTGTAAATATGAGAACACAAGAACATACTGCATGGAATAAAATTTATTAATAATTCTTATTTCTACCAAGTATCTACAGCCATTATTCTGGATTTATTATTACATTTTATTCCATGGGTACATTTGTTGTGTGTTCTCATATATATATATATATATATATATATATATATATATATATATATATATATATATATATATATATATATACTATATATATATATAGTTTATTGTTTATGTTATATTTAAATTTTCATCAAAAAGGCATTTATGGTTACCAGATTCAATTCTTTTTAATTCATTATAATGTTGCTTCTATTTATAGTGGAATCATTTTAGCTGTTGTTATGACAGCAAAAGAATTTACATTCGTTTCATAAATTCATCATCAATAAAAATTTTATCGAACATAATTCTCTATTTATGTGACGCATTTTATCATTAATGGTTAAATCTCAGTCATTAACACACAAGATATTTAAATAAAATCTTCGTAAAATATGTCGTTACATAGCAAAGTACCATGCTTTTCAAAAGAGCATTTTATTTGCCTAGTCATGTATGAAATTTGGATAAAATGAAGCTACGCTTGTCAATTATGTTAGACTTCATTTTCCGTATTTTCTGTTGAGTGAACGTTTTAAAAAGCCAGCAATCTCTCTTATGCACCTATGCAGCGTACCATTAACAGGTATCTAATTGTCAAAATATTTTCTTCGTCTATATAGACATATATATATATATATATATATATATATATATATATATATATATATATATATATAGATATGTGTGTGTGTGTTTGTGTGTGCGTGTGTGTGGCGGAATCCGCAAAAAGTTAAAGTTCGTATATATTGTACAGTCGACATTTCCAGTCAAGTATAACGTATGTGAGATTACTAGGGGTGAGAGCCGCCTATATAAATTTACTTCCATATATGTGTGTTACAGTTTGATACTCGCTAGTCAGTTTGCCATCATACTCTGACGATGATCATGGAAGGTCGAAACGCGTCAGAACATTTGACTAACTGTAATTTTGTTATGTTGTTCGACGACTGGTTCAATACAATAGGATTGGTTCTGATTTCCTGCTTGCAAACTTGATTTAAAGAACAATGGGCCATAAAAAAATTTAATAAATGGCTAAGAAAAATGTTGCAGTTAATAAAATGGCGCAATTGATTGTGTATCTATGAAATGCCGTATTTCACGATTCATCTGTGGAAATATATGCTCTGGGAAGCAAGCTCAGGTGATGGGCCGAAGCGGGTATTTCAAATCGGATAGAAAAACCGAAATGTCTAGTCGACAACATGTGAAGTTGATAGAATGTTAATATATATCAAAGGAAGCAGATGACGTTTGATAGTAACATGATTTACAATAATTCCCCGATAAACAGCATGAACGAACTAATTAGATTTTTAGAAAAAAATTAATCATATATAGATTAACTATTTCACTGGTCGTTGGATAAACTTCGGTTCCTTAAACGATTATAGTAAATAATGGAATATTTTTCGGAACATTCGTTGTTTGAATTATCAATTTATATTTTGCATTTTCTTCTATTTTTTCTTCGGTTTGGTGCAATAATTTCGTTTGTAGTATGTAAGGCATTGGGTTTTTGAAAGCTATCTTTTGCATACCCTGTCTAACTTTATTTATCTGCATGATATTTTATTTAATTTTAACTATATAAAATGCAGCTTTTTGCCTTGGATGTCAGATTTTCTTTGCATTTATTCGTATTTTTTGAGTCAAGATTGGTACCTGAACTATACAGGTAGGTTTTACATGCTATTTCGCATTTGAAATTTGATATTCAGCTCTCTCGGTTTTTGAAGTTCTTTTTTAATGCCAAGTTATCGAAATAAATTTCTTTAATTTTTAAATATTAAGTTTGTTTTTGTTGCATAATATCTGAATGAAACAATATTTCTTAATGCAGGTCGATTTTAATTTTATAAAATGAAGCGAATTAATGATATACACAACACCAGTTTGATAATATATATATATATATATATATATATATATATATATATATATATATATATATAGATATATATATATATATATATATATATATAGATATATATATATATATATAAATATATATATATATATATATTTTATATATATATATATATATAAATATATATATACCTAATATGTAACTTTCATCAAAACTCGCTGGATCAAACAATGAACAATTGATGATTAAGTTTATTGTATTTTAATCAATAATGTAGAATATTTGTTCATTTTCAACATAAAGCTAAGACATTTTTTGTAATTTTTTAAACACGGATTGCGATATGAACATGAATTTGAAAGATGGGAATTAGATAAACAGAAAAAAGAGAAAAACAGATCTTATAAATGAAACATGTGATTTTAGCTTGCCTACACTATTGCACTGTTACATAGATTTGTTTCTACGCATGACCAGACCAATCTTGTTTTTCAATGTATTGTGTATCAGAATTAAACGGTTTCCGATTTCCACGCACATAATTGATGTGTTTTTTAAGAATTTGAGCTAAATGTACATTATTTTCAAATCTCGATATTTTATGGATAATTTTTTAGCCACATTTCATTTTCGAAAGCTTTCTCCTTGAACACCTTTATAGAGAAGGCTTACATTGCATCGCATTGCCTCAATTGTCTATGCATTATTCGATTTTCAATTTGAGCCCTATTTATTTGTTAAATACACAATGCTAGCTCAATTGGACCTAATTTTATTGTTTGCAAACGTTTGAAATCGCAACAAAATAATATTTTCCTTCTAGGTGGCAATAAAATTTACCAACTTCTCTATCCCTTGCCAATAATTATCCTGTAAAAAATATTCCTACCAAATGAATTGCATTTATTTTAATCAAGGTTGCGATCTAGATATAAGCAACTGACCCATTAAGTAAATACATTTGTCAGTGTAAACTAAGTATTGTATAGTGTGGAGAAGACAATTCATCCGGTACATGGTGGCTTAGTGGTTAGAACAACATATTCCAAATTAGACGTGCCCAGGTTCGAGTTCCGTCCGTGGCAAATAATGAAATGTACGTGATGATTTCCCAACAAAAAAAAACAGGTCTACACTGATGAATCGCCTTATTTACATTAATAAATGATTAGTTTATACTGACAAATTCATGTACATTTTCAGTCAGGTGTTCACATTAAGATTGCACTCTTGATTTAAATAATTGTTATCACCGCCCGCTCAATCAATGTTCATCTATATATTAAAATGTAGTGTAGCTTCATCGAAGGCCCGTATTCCTATCTTATTTGCTGCACTATATTTTTCTTAATGGCAGCATTTGCACAATAAGCTTTATTTAAGCAAGACTGCATTTTCTAATATAAAATTTTGTTTAATAATTTAAGTAATAAGAGGTGGATGATTGCAGATTTTTTTTCCTTTCTATTAGGAATATGCAAAAAAGGAATGGGTAAGCCAACTCGTTCCAATTTTCCACACAGCATTTCTAAATGATGACATCGGATATCCCGCAAGATTCATCTACAGAAGTCGTTAATATAATTTAAGGTATTCATTTTGACATAGTCCATAAAAGGGTGGACCGTAAAGAAAATTAAAATATTTTCAGTTAAATCAAGCAGAAAATTCATTGCAAATCGAAAAAACTTAATCATTTGTTTTCTTTATATCAAGTCTGCAAGCGCGATCTAAATTTTCGTTGCTCCCAACCGCAAAATTAATGATTTATCAGTTTAATCAATTAGTTAAATTATTTTGTTGCACATAGCCTTAATTTTGTGGGATAATTTCAAATATTTTCTTGGATACCTTTTAAACATGTTTCATCTTGTACAGAAATAAATTCACTTCATCACATCAAATGAGTTTCTGGTGAAATATGAAACACATTTATTTTGTCATAACAGAAAAAGAACAAAAATGCAACAGTTTAGAATTTTTAATCATAAAGAAATAACAAAATCTAATTTAACACAAATTTAGAAAGCACTTATGCTAATCTAATTAATGAACAATTATATTGTTTAAACAAATCGGGTAATTTTCTTTTGAAAGCAATAACTTCAAATTATCTGAATTCTTGCAAAACTTGCCGAATCAAAAATTTTAAAAACTATGTGGCAATATGTCGCCTTTACCACATGACAAAATATGTTCAATTATTATATTTCGCACAAAACCAATCTTACTCACCAATGGATAGGACATCAAACTTCTGCTGAATTCGTTTTAAAAGGATCGATTACGATCCCGAATCCAATTGGAGACAGCGTAGAATTCACAATGGAGTGCAATGTTTTGTTGTTTGTAAGATAGGGACAATTTTGCGTTTAATGCAATGAAAATCATAACAGATTCAAAATCAATACAGAACATTTTCTACTATCAGAACGTTTCATATCTTCTATATTTTAAATGGAAAGTTTTCTTTTTTGGTATTTACCGTACACGCAATTTCAACTTATTTTATTTAAAATATTGTTTTCGGTTACCTTTAAAAAATATCACGGTTAATCGTTTCTAATAAGAATATTTTGAATAGAATCCAAATCAATATATACCAATAAGATACTGTTTGTGACGAATAACTAATATATATGCGATTTTGCAATAGGTGTTGAGCATCTAGAAAAAATTAGTTAAACTATGACCAGAAGGATAAACCAAAGACAGCATGAACGGAAAGTATAATCTCGTGTACATTCGTTTCTTGCTTACTGGCGACTAATCGGTAGTAGCCTGTATTACGCCCCTTACCCCCTATTTCTTTCATTGAGTAATGTGGAAAACTAGGATGGTACATTAAAGGTGTTCTGTAAGAAGTGCCTTTTGGTGGCTTTAACAATTTAACCATTTGTGTGGTTAAATCATACAAGTGTGTTTTCCTCATTGCCAAAATTAATTTTAAGGATACAACTGATTGGTGCGCCGTTGGTAAAGCCAAGAATCGATTTGTTAATATCACATGCGACCTAATTTCTTACATCACCATAAGTGATAATTTTTTGTTAGTGCGAGTAGGATAACAAACGGTTCTATCATATCAATTAATTTGGCATCGGGGACAAAAAGGGGATCAGAAAACAAATGGTTTGATGTGTCTATATACTCGTCGTGTAACATGAAAAAATTACTGATATTTTGTGTACCAATAGGCACAATTGAGGTCGAGAAACCTCCAATTGTCCTATCTAGGGCTGAACCGAATACAAAAGAGAGTCCTCGCAGAAATGTGCAGATTAAAATTAAGCATCAGTTCAATGAAGGAAGCAGTCTTCAAGTCGCAGAGATAAATATAACATATTAAATATTTGTATTTTGTTTTACTAACTGGACGCGCTTTATACAGGCAAACTCTTAAAATTAATTAATTAAAATTAAAGTGTGCGTTAATTTGAACAGTGGCTTCTGGCAAATTGTAAAACTTACCATGAAAAGTATTTGCACAAATGAACACTTTGACTGCGCAGTTAGGGATAATTAAGTCTCGGTTGGACGACATACTTATAATAATTTCCTAGGAAATCCGCAGCCCAACCAATATAGGTGAAGTCAACACTTTGTTTGATGGACAAATATCAGGGTCGCATTCCTAATTGAATGCTTTTAAACCCGCATCATTCTCTCGTATGTAAAAGAGGTTTTGTCGATTACGTATCATTTTGAACCTGGAGACGAATATCGACAAGTTTTTAATATTTTCGCGTCAGATTTCTCGATTTTTCGCATTTAATAAAAATTGAAAAGCAAAGAAAACTCCATTTCTATTTATGTAGGATTTTATTTATTAGTTATGGAAAACATTTTTGAATAGTCTAGCGCCCCATTATTAAAAAAAGTTAATTTTTTATTCGACAAAGTAATAAGGCACAAATTAGAATCAGCAGCTTTGTTATAAAACAAATATTTTTGCCTATCGATAATTAATGCCATTTTTTATTTAGCAAACTATTAGAAAACAAAAAACCTGTTAGTTCGCACGCCAACTCAAAAAAAATCTTTAAACAAGCTCCGATCTCTCCTTTTGAAATAAATATTTATTTTGTTTTATTTGCTGTTACAATTATATTTACCACACTTTTAATTGTTTTTCGATTGTTTTCGTGATAATCAGATTTCGACCATCCGAAATATTAATTCACTGATATAACTTTAATAAACAAATTATATAATTTACAAAAGCCATTTGCTCCATCTATTAACTGGTAAACTGGAAAATAAAATATAATCATTGATGCAATTTAAATATTAAAACTGTGAATAAAGACGTAAAATTTAACAAAAAGGCTTTTGGATAATTATTTTCTAAATTCTTAAAACATTTATTCTGAAGTATATTTTTAAAATAAACATGAAATGATGTACAACTGTGCTTTAAACGATCATATCAACTGGGAAACTGTAGAAAATGAGAGAAGTGATACAATATTAATGGAAATAAAGACAAACCTTTAGGCCTAGGAAGCTCAAATGGAAGAAACACAACTAAAAATAATTTCAAATCGTGTTAAGAAATATTTCACGAACTTTATGTATATGTTTATTCATTTCAGTAAATTATCAAATTATACCAATACGCTACTGTCTAAGGAATGCAGCTTAATTATATTTTTTTATATTTCAACAGTCTGGACCAAGATTTGTGCGCACTATATTTAATCTCGACCAAATATTTTTTGATACTCTTTTTTTCCAGTACAACTGTTAATATCTTTGAGTGAAAGCAACCCTGCAAAACAAATAATGTTTGTCATATACGTATTTAAGAATAAACTTTTCGCCTATTATTGACATGATTGAACAAATCAGTTAATAATAATTTATTTATACAGCCGCGTTCTAGTTTAGGAGCTGCTGATTCTTTTATTTTCCGCTTTGTTAAAAAATATCTGCAAGACAATCAAAATGAGTTCAATGAAATATTTCCATAACTAGTGGCCGCCATTTGGGTTTAAGGCACACAGCATCATTACACATTTCTCAGCATCTGTCACAAAAGCCACGCACTGCACGCAGTTTTCCTTCAAAATATCCACTTTTGTTAATTCACCCCTATTTATTTCCGATCCAAAGTCTAGAGTATTGCAATTCAACCACATTGCTGTGAAAGCCGCGCAATGCATAAAATCTTTTGTTTCATACCCACTTATTAAGGTACGGCTTCGATATGGAACTATATTCTCGACTACCAATGCTACGTTTCTCATTTAATATATATATATATATATATATATATATATATATATATATATATATATATATATATATTCAGTGTACCCTTCCTGTGTGCAAAAAAAAGAAATTTTATCAGATATAAGAAATATTTCTTTCTCATTGTCTTCTCAAATATATACTAATGAACATATCTTTATATATAAATTGGAAAGCAAAACAAGATAGAAATATGTCAACATAGAGAGAGTGTGAAAAACAGAAACCAATCAAATTGCGTGCGTCACATTCAGTTCAAGCTCAATGCTTGTACGTGCTTCTTCTGCTTACATAAATCCGGCTGCAATTTGTTTATCCATAAGGCTTCGTATGTGGCTAGCTCCCTTTTGTTTTTGCATTTAGTAATTACTTTGAATGCTACGTCTGGAGAACATACGTGCGATGTTTCGATGATGTGTTGCGCAATAGCAGACGTGTACTCACCATTTGATTTAAAACATTGCAACTTGAACACCTGTTTTAAATCAAATGGTGAATACACGTCTGCTATTGCGCAACACATCATCGACATCGCGTATGTTCTCCTGCGTACCATTCAAGTAGTTACAAATGCAACAAAAGCAGCCACATACGAAGCCTTATGGTAAACAAATGCAGCCTGAATGAATCAGAAGCAGCACGTACAGCATGAGCTTGCTGAATGTGACACACGCAATTTAATTGGTTTCCGATTTTCACACACTCTATATGTTCACATATTTCTATCTTGTTTTGCTTTCCAATTTATATAAAGATATGTTAATTAGTAGATATTTGAGAAGACAATGCGAAAGAAATATTTCCTATATCTGATAAAATTTCTTTTAGTTTTTGCACACAGGAAGGGTACAATGAATTTTATTAAAGCTCGCATTTCAAAAGAATATATATATACTTTTACTTTACTGCGGCTGAATTCCTTTTGGAGGATAAGCCGGCTCCAGTGACATTTCATGGAGTTTCTTGGGAATTTGGTACAAGTGGTGTCCCCTCATCACTCGGCTTTTTGATCGAGGACGCACCTCTAGCCTTTGCACATCCAAGCGCAGTCTGCAAGGCAGCAGTAAGTTACATGGTTGCCGGTGGCTGTTGAGAGCTCATTCGCCATTCGGAAGTACGGGGTACTGTCCAGGAGTCCATGTAATCCTGTGGCTGTTGAACCCTTTTGTGGCGGGGAACACACGCCGAGTCATGGTGCCGTCGTCGGGCTCATGTGGTATTTTATAGGAGATCCGATTGCCGGTCGGAAATCCACCACGCCCTGGTGACACCACCGCCATAGCCCCGTTAGCCCATATATATATATATATATATATGTTTGTGTGCGTGTCATGAATAAACATGGTAGCTATCCTTAAACTAAGCTAAGGCGACGCCAACATATGTGAATAAAAATAACTTGCTTTTGTCAGACATTATATAACGACGTTTGGTGAACAAATGAATTCCTTTAATTTCTTCCGAATATTTTGGCATAACTCTGGGTGCAATAATGGATTCAGGGGCTCGTCTGAGTCATTCCGCAGCAGCTGATGTTTTCAACCACTTGCATTTATATTGTTTTGGTGGCATTTAAGTTTAAATAACAAATGTCTACTAGATTTTGTAATAAATTTAAACTTGATTTATTGCTTAGATACAAATAACACAGTCAATATATATTTTTATAATATAGGCGTTTGTTTAGCAATAAGAATATTGTGCTAAGTCCTAAGTAAGTCATTTTACATTAAATTGTCCAAAAGTTTAGTTAATAAATCGCTAAGGACCATCTGAATTTTATCTGTTGATTATTGTAATATTATTACCAAAATTGTGCACGGACAAAAGTACAAGGTTTAGATATTTATCAATAATTATCAACACGTGAAACTATGTGTACCTATTTAATTTTAATTTTAAAAATTCTAATTATTCTCATAATTTTTTCGCAAAAGATATGCGCATCTACATAAAAATCGATAGAAATGGACCTTAATAAAACGGAGGCAAATTTTGCAATTTAAGTTAAAATGTAATACCATTTTTGAGGTCATTTATATACACTTTTTTAAGTAGTACACAAGGAAAGTTGATATCCAATCAAGTTGGATTTTAATAAAAATATTTGCAGGTAAATTTACTATAATCTTAATATGAGCACCTTTCCCTTTATGTACATTTATTATACACTATATACTTATTATTATATAGTGTTGAAAAGGCAATTCATCCAGTAGACCGATTTCGTTCTTATTGGAAACTCATCACCTGTCCTGCATTTACCGCACACTGGATGTTCTGCTTTTTTATTTTTTACAATCCAGTGAAAAAAACTGTTTCAAGTCACATGGCTCCAAGTTTTATTTTGAGCATCATTTTGTGGAATTCTCAAATTTCTTGTATTAATATTTTACATCCCGATTAGACTATTTGAATTTGGGCAAATAAGTCCGGGATTTTGCTTTTCGTGTTGATAATTATCATTATGCAATTTAGAAAAAAATATTAGATTGAATTAGGCGTGCATATCATAGCTACCTGGCATAATCATAAAACTGCAATATGCTTATATACACACACACACACACACACATATATATATATATATATATATATATATATATATATATATATAAATCAACGCGGTATTTTGTGAATAGTAAGTTTAAAGCAAAACCTACAGTGAGAATCATACTGTGAAAATGTGACTAGAGGCCTGAGGATAGTTTGGGAAAAACTAAACCGAAACGCCGCCCGTCAACGAAGATTAGATCGAACCTTATTTCCAGTTGTTAGTATGATCGATGAAAAAGTCTTCGGAGGTAAGGGACAAATACGCACCCAGCCTGATTGAAGACGAAAAGGATGCGTTCTTGTAAATGGGGATCAATCGGATTTTTGCGAACAGACAGTGCAAAGCGACAACCCGCGAACGGAAATCGCGTAGTTTCAACAATTGTAAGTTTTGGTTTTCAAAATCTCTTCAACGATTTTCAATTTAAAATTATTTTATGAACTCAAGATTTAATTGTCTGCATGACTTTGGGTTACTTTTTACTATTAGCAATAAATACTCGCGTCAAGTTATGATATTGAAAACTGCCCCGCTACGACTGTCAGCCTACATCTGTGATACATTGCTGTTAACAAAATCAACTTAGGTTGCCTTCATTAGTCAGATTTACGTCATCAATGTGTCACGAGTAAATACGTCCACTGAAACCAATGACAAAAACGCAGCAATTTTCGCCTTTTACTGCATTAGCATATTCTATAATTGTAAGCAGCACAGACTAAAACATGCACGTTTCTCAATAACACTTACATTTTCTGCTAGGAAAGGCTTGAATATAATTGGCATGACTGTTCAAATTGATCGCTTATTTGACGTAAAACTTCAACTGGTTGACAAATACACTTTAATATGGCACGTTGTGCTTAAAATAGATTATGCCTTAGTTGACCAAACTCCAGACATATTACAATTGATTGCGCCAAAAGGTTTCCTTCGGCTCCCAGCAATATTAGACAAAATATACACCCTTCTAAGTAGATAAATGTTTGCTTCTTGGACTGTCGTTTATTTGGAACACATATGATGATTCAAAATGCATTTATTTGTCGTAGATTCTTATTTACATTTAACGGAAATCCAATTAAGTTATTAGGCTAAATAAAACGTCAAAAACATACACTACCCAACTTCCGATAAAATATGACGTTATTCAGAATTCAAAATAAATTCTTTGTTAAGGAATAATTAAAATACCATGAACAATGTTAAGATTTGTCAAAAGGTATTTAGTTAATAATAGCTCTTGGGTTCAGCTAAAATTATTCGTGTGGTCTCCGATAATAACTAGATACTTGCATTCAACCGTTTAGTTATTTGGCTTCAAATCGTAGTCGTCGATCTATTAGTCACCTACTCAAATATGGTAAACAGGCTGAACTTAAGACTTTCCAGACTGCAAAGCCCCTATCGATTGAAATAATTGTAAGTATGAGATAACGGCCAAAGTTTTCTTTAACTAATTGGCCATAACTGTTTATGAAAATCTAAAGCCACAATATATTTTTGAATAAATATTATTATAAACAAAAAAAAATGCTTTAGATGATCGTTGTGCAGAACAAAAATGAAAATAATTTTCTTTGTGAATTTAAATATTACCGATCACAGAATGTATATCCGTATAAAATGTGAGGAATGTTAATATTGTATCACCACGAGAGCTAAACATGGGCGATAATGCCACATAAATTTCGTCATAAATCTGCGGCTCTAAATCACCTATTATCGAAATCTTAAAGAATGCTTAAGAAAGTCACTTAATTGTAGAAGAGTAGAAAGGCATTGCATAATAGTATATTTGCAATTTTGTGGAAGGCTTTTTAATTTCATTAATGATTAGAAAGTAATATAATGGTAGCAGTGAGATTTGATGCATTAAGTAAACAATCGCTAATTGCATGGGTGGTGATTACAATTATATAAATGTACGTTGTAAGATTGATAAAAATACCAAACTTATATATATATATATATATATATATATATTAATGTGTGTGTGTGTATATGTGTGTTTGTGTGTGTGTAAGATAATAATCATAAAAGATAGCAAAGGCCATTCATCACATAGAACGATTTCGTCCATATTTGAATCTATTCAAGTACTTTTAGTATTTTTCCGCTGACGTGGCTCTAACCGCGTCACATTTTCTTCGGAATCTGGCACTCTATCTATTGCGCTGTCCTGCCGCACAATACGCGTATTTTTCAAGTATATTTTAAGTTATATCATTGGCTGGCCTTACCGTCATATGGAGTCTTTGTGGCATCTGTTTCGAACTAAAACTTTAACAACCAACTTCTAAAGAGTTATTTTTTAACAATCACCACACCACATAAGGACGTGATTTTGAATTGAAGATATATACAGTCAAACACTCATTAATTTTTCGATCGCTGGTAACAGTTATTTAAATACTGGTTGCGAGTTTGATCTAAACGTCGATCCCATATATATATATATATATATATATATATATATATATATATATATATATATATATATATACATTTGTCAGTATAAACTAAGCATTGCAAAATTCAACCAAGATAATGCTTTTAGTAAGCCTGTTGCATTATTATATTATTGAAAATGTCCTTAGATATGCCGCAGAATGTCGTAATTTAATGTGCCCGCGATTCCGATGCAAATATGCCTCGATTCGAACCCCATCAAAAGTAATACTGAGCAGTACATTACGAGTTCCAAATAAAGACGAAACCGGTCTACTGAATGAATGGTTGTTGCTAGATTATACATTCATATATATATATATATTTATCTTAGCCTCGCAAAATAGGTTAACATAATGGTCATAAACACCAACAAAATCAATGATTATTTCATTGTAAACATATTCATTTTGTTACTACTTCGTAGAGTCTTTTGGTGCTAGTTCGATAATGGAACATTGGGAATATCCATTTTAACTTAATTTAGAAATAAATGTCACAAATGCTCAATGTAGCGAAAGAGCAAATAAAAAACGTAAGTTAACATTTAACTAAAATATGTGCGTGATGGTTGAAACGTTAACGGAGCGTATGGTGTTTCAAACTTCGAATCGAAAGTACCCCGGTTCGAATCTTTTCTGTGTCAAAATTAAGGACAGTAATTGCAAAGTTTGCAATGTAGACAAAATCGGGCCCTTGGACTGATTATTATAATCCTGTGTGCCAACTTGATCTAAACATCTGACCCTTTACGTACATACATTTGTCAGTATAAACTAGGAATTGTCTAGTGGTGAACAGACAATACATACAGTAGAACGGTTTCGTCCGTTGCCGCGGAGAGGGCTCGAATCCGCGGACGTACGCTTCAGAATCTGGTGCTCGAACCACTGAGCCACACTGAGATCACAATATGAACGAAACCGATTTTTTGGATAAATTGCTTTTAATGCGGCATGGCAGCTTAGTGGTTAGAGCAACTGATTTCCAAGCATACGTGCCCAGGTTCAATCCCTGTCCGCGGCTAATTCTGGACAGTACCTGATGAGTTCCCAATAAGGACGAAACCGGTCTACTGAAGGAATTGCTTTTTCAACAAAATACATTTCTTAGTTAAGTAAATCTGTTCAAGTTTTCAAGATTCACATCACAATATTTAGTTATAAATGATTATTTTAGTCATATTATTTCTCAAATGCTCAAAAATATGAAGATATTTTCCAACATATAAAGACGTTTTCTTAGTATACTACTTCTCAAGAACATTTAAATGTTCTTATATATATATATATATATATATATATAAGTATATATATATATATATTTAAAATTCAAAACAAAACAGAAATGGTAAAAATACTGAGAATAGGGGCAGCGGCAATCATGTGGGTTCTGGCTTTATGTCAGAAAATACTATTTTGTTGTTTCATAAACTAAGCTGAAATTTGTTTATTCACAGAGCTTTTTATAATACTAATCCATATTTATTATTCCATTAGTAATTATCTTAATTTTCATGGCTGATGAGCATACGCAAGGGTTTTTGAAGATTTATTGAGTAATAGCACATATTTATTCAAAACTTGTTTCAACACAGACTTTTAAATTACAATTTATTTTCATTCTGGTGATTAACTGTCGGCTTGTTGGGCTTACCTAAGTTGATCGGCAATTTACGGTGTTTATTAGTATCTAATGTTTGAGGTAATCATTGGAGGCAGTTTCTCATTAATTGTTGAATAAAGCAATCGAGTTAAGCATAATAACACGCATAATTATATACATTAAATGTGCGTGTTAGTACCGCTTCAATAGTATCTCCCTGCAATGGAGTATTAAATTAGCTTGCATTCTTTTCTAGTCGCACATTCATCTGTTTCTTTTTATTTCCTAATTTAGCAATTGACTAAATCAATTGTTTAGGATGGCCAGTCAACATTTAATCACTAATTGCTTTTGTATACATATTGTTGCTTGAATCTGGACAACGCAGTCTGTCATTTGAAAAGAACTGCAATTTTTTGACAATTTATTTTGAAATGATACCAAACTGCTTTAACGTAAATATTGTGCAGACAAACTAGGTTTAAGGTGAACTGCTCATTTAAACTTTCATTAACCTTATTCAGCTTTAGCAAATTCAAAATTGGTACATAATAATTTTTTCATTTTGTGACGCAAGAACAAATTTTTGTGAGGTTTATTAAAAATATAAAGCGAAGCTCGCAATAGGAATGTGCTTTTAAGAATTTAGATACTTGAATAAAATAGAAAACAAATACGTTTATTATAATCAAGATTGCGGTCTTGATATAAACACCTGACCCATTATGTACATACATTTGTCAGTTTAAACTCTGAAATTTATAGAATAGCAAATGCAATTTATCCAGTAGACTGGTTTCGTCATCACGCAGCGTCCGCGGCAAATTCTGGCCAGTACGTGAAGATTTCCAAATAACGCCGAAACCGGTCTACTAGTTGAATTACCTTTTCTACAATATACTATTTTTAGTTTAAACTGACAAATTTATGTACTTAATGGGTCAGGTGTTCATATCAAGACCGTAACCTTGATTATAGTAATTGTTATCACTGCTCGCGCAACCAATGTCCGTTTAAAATATACGGTTCTTGTATGTGTTAAAATATCTTTTTTAAATCACCATTATGAATCGTTACGTTAATACCATTAAAGCGGGCATTACAAAATATACCTTAAAGACACTTGATGAAATGGTGACGTAAGAAAGGAGAACGTGATTTACGCCATTTTTAATAGAAAGTTATCTACAATGTATTCAATAATTGAATTCACCCTGAGTGTAGGTGCGCAATTTGCGCAAATCCTAACTTTGATTTAGTCAAAGAGGTCTTAAAGGGCTGGTGCATTATTGAATTTCCCAATAATGTAAGAAGAAGCGAAGTTGCGAGAACGAATCCCGTGTGTGTATGGTTTATTTAATGAGCTTAGTAATTTTGTAAAAATTCGATTTATCAAGTTTGGACCAGATATTTTAAAAGCAGACAAAATCAGACTTTTCATGAATTTATAAATTTATATTAAACTTTACGTTTTAGGTAATAACGCACCGACTGAATTTGTGTAGGCTCTGCATTCGGTCTTGTCCACCCGATAGAATAATACTGCATAATTTCAACTGTTTTACTAGTCTCTCTCTCTATAACCTATTGCTCACAGGATGAGATTAAGTAATTTGAAAATTTGAGGATTACTGCAATATGATTAATTTTTTTAAAAAGTTGTTGATCCTTTTAAGTGTCGGTATAAGTAATTTAAAAAATCGAGACCACGTATAGGCATGTATGCCATTCTATTTGGTTTTCTTATACATATTCAATAAATATCACTTTAGATTAGAGTATGCATATGTGTGCATTGGTTGTGTATTAAGAACGGATATTAGAGAAGACAATAAATTTTCTTTGGGAAATATAATAAATATCAATAAATCTGTCTTGAATGAGAAAGCCACATTTGCTAAAAGTTGTTTTCTTTCCTGTGAGTATGATGTCAACCCTAAAGATGGGACTGGAAATAAACTTCCGATAATTCGAAAAAATCGTAACATCTGTTTTCAGCGTTATTATTCAATGCTAATGATTAACTTTGCTTACCTGATCTGCGTTTTGACTAACGCAGCGTTCATTGTTTAAGTAGTTTTCTTTTGTTTAAATATTTCGGCTAGCCTTATCGATAGCCTTCATCAGTTGCAATTTACATCACAAATTTAAAAAACGAAATTAATGAAGTAAACGTGCTATTTCCTCTAGCCATAATATTTTTACATCAGACTGACCTTTCATTAGATATTCGCGTATCACATGTGTGTGTGTGTGTGAGCATTTTCATAACTGTTTTTTTCATCTAACTAATTGAGACCAGTTGCATGCATTAACAAATCGTTTTACACACCCAATGTAAAATGAAGTAATTGAGATGGCATCACTTTCAGGTGGGGGAGACTAATAATCCAGGAAGTTTTTGTGACGTAGAATAAGAAAATATTCCTATTTCTTAGAACATACCTTGCTAAATTCTTATTTGGTTCGAATTGTTGATAAATGTGTACTAGATGAAAAGGATAGATTAGTAAGCTTAGATGTATTATGAATGTAGACCAATATACCGGCAACTGAGGCTCTGGATTGTTTTAGACGCTTTCTAGTTGATCACCCATTAATATTAGAAGGAAGAAAAATGACGTTAGGACACGTTATGGAGATGATGTGTATTTGTATGTCCTCCACAAATTTTGACTTTCGGAAGGAATTTTATAAACATATTGGAGGCGTTCCAATGGGACAACCTTTGTCGGTCCCAATAGCTAATATCTTTATGCATTATTTGGAAAATAATCTGTTGGATAAGACTCCATTGAAACCAAAATTGTACCTACGTTTCTTGGATGATATATTACTGATCTGGAACCATGGTGATAATGAATTGGTAAATTTCTTAAATTTAGCTAATCGAATGAGCGAACTCCAATTTACCTTAGAAAGGGAATCATCAGGTGAATTACCATTTTGGATGCCAAATTAATTAGAAATGGTCAGAAATTGGGAAGAGATATTTATAGGAAGGATACTTATTCAGGAATCCTTCTTAATTTCAAGTCCAATCATCCGTATCGTATGAAAGTCGGTATCTTAAAGTCATTAACATTAAGAAGTCTTACGTTAACAGATATAAGGCATAGGAAGTTAGAATTAGGTAGACTACGCGATATATTCAAGACTAATGGTTACCCTCCTCATTTAATAGATGCAACAATGAGGGACGTGGTGAAGAAATTTAATCCTAGTTTGAGATACATAAAAGCGGATAAGGAGAAGGAAGAGCGGAAGGTCATGGTATTACCGGACTCTATATTAAGTAGGAAAGTGAAATCATTAGCTTTAAAATACAATATAAGGACCGTTTTAAAACAGCCCCTTACACTAGGCACTATACTCCCTAACCAAAAAGAAAAGATTGAACCCTTAGACACTTCAGGAGTGTATGAGATCCCATGCAATGATTGTAGTCTCAAGTATGTTGGTGAGACCATGCGTCCAATCAAAGTAAGAAGAGGTGAACATAAAACTGCGTGTAAGTATGGACATATTGCTAAATCAGATCTTGCTCGTCATGTAGTGGAGACTGGGCATACTATCAACTGGAAGGAATGCAAACGCATAGCAATATATAGTTGCAATAGGGTTACGAGAGTGATTAGGGAATCTATAGAAATTAAATCTAGAGGTGATATTATGAATGAAACAACTGCTGAAGTATCTTTAGGTGCGATTTGGAATACTGCATTAGTTAATGGAAGGAAAAGGCGATTGCATGAATTGGTAACAGAAGCTAACTCCAGTAAAAGATTAAGAAAATCAAATTAAGATTGACTTATTAGTGGGCCTTTGTTCAAGAAATGAATAATCAATTATTATGAATATAGTCTTCAAAATTTCATCTCTAACTATTCGTTTGATTTTTTTAAAAATAGTGATTTCAACTCTAATTTTCTATTTTGCACTCCCACCCTACCTATTGAAATTATTCTAATAATACAATATTTATGAGAAATAATTTGTCTGGCGCGTGCAAAGAGTAAACTAATGTCTATTGACTGCAGTTTCATTTAGATGTACCTACATGTGTATCAAAAATAATTTAACCACCTTTTTTTGTTATGCATACACATACACATGCACGTGCGTGGCGTTCGCCTATTTAATGGTATGCCAATAACTGTTATTAACTTGTCTATTTTGAGTGCAACCCTAGTGGTTTGAATTGAAATTTAACATGTGAATTAGTCTTTCGGACTTATAATTTTTTCACTCATGGCATGTTTTTTACGAGTGTTTCTGGATTATAGGTCTCCCTCACCTGAAAGTGAGGCCATTTCAGTTACGTCATTTTACATTCGGTGTGTAAAACGATTAGTTAAAGCATGCAACTGATAAATTTATATTCAGCCACTCTGGTCTCAATTAGTTAGATGAAAAAAACAGTTATGAAAATGCACACAGACACACATGGGACACGCGAATATCTAATGAAAGGTCAGTCTGATGTATAAATATTATGGCTAGAGGAAATAGCACGTTTGGTTCATTAGTTTCGTTTGTTAAACTTCTGATGTAAATTGCAACTGATGAAGGCTATCGATAAGGCTAGCCGAAATATTTTAACAAAAGAAAACTACTTAAACAATGAACGCTGCGTTAGTCAAAATGCAGATCAGGTAATTTAAATTAATCCGCAAAAGCTATCTTCATTCGATTATCTCTGCTTCCAAAATGTAACGTACTCAAGACTTTACCGACCTGCTAGTTCTAGCAATTGCATAAAAATTGTACAGCCAACATTTCCAATCAAGTAAAATTTATGCGAGACTACTATAAGTGAGAGACGCATAACTTATTTTGCATTCCATATATATATATATATATTATTGACCGTTGTTAGTCAGTTTTCCATCCTTTTGTTATTATGGAAGGTCGAAATGCGTCAGTACGTTTGACTGACGGTTGTCTTTCTATTTTGTTCGACGTTTTGTTGAATACAATGGGATTGCTGTTTACTTGAAGCTCGGAAAGTTGATTTAATGAATTGTTAACAGCACCCGTGCAATGAATGATTGCTTAATTATTCAGGTGACAAACGAAATTTGAGATAGAAATTATTAAAATAAGATTATAGTATATCTTGATTTGAGGTCTTTATTTTACATTGTTGGAATTGAAGTAAATTTTGTATTATTGTTCAGGCAGTATACCAAAAGATATTACCACCGACTGTCCCATGTTACTCTCTCCCAAAACATTTCCTGTGGTTCTATATTCCAAATTCTTTCTCTATATATTGAAAAAATCAAAAATAATCTGATGGTTCGGAAATGGTTGCCAGCTACCTCGACTGTTAGAGGTGATAGTCCTAGACGATCTTGAGAAGACATCACTACTTGTAGTCACAGTAGATGATCATAATAGATACGTTATATTGATGACATTGTCCTTGTCCTTAAAATCAAGTACTTTTTCATGTCATTGCATGTGAACGGCGATTGTCTACCGCTAATAGATGTGCTATTAAAGAAAGTGGCCATAAATAAATTAAATAAAACTATTTACCATAAATCAACCTTGTCTCGACGGTATTTATGTCACATCAGTTTAGTGTCATTTTTATTTTGAATAATCAATACTTCGCCGCTGCCTTTCGAGAACTTACAGATGGGCTGGTCCATGTTCAAAAGTTTACAAATGAATGGAATCAATAGCCGGTCATAAGTCTAGCGATCATACTAGACAATTGATAAAATGGAAAATAAAAAAACAGTAATTAAAGACCATAATCGATAACAATTTTCTTATACATCCCGTTCTCACTCAACGCTGAAGGAAGTTTAAACAACACTAAAATGCACATTTAATGCATGTTAAATATATGTGCTATTAAAGTTAGCTCAGCTGAATTTATCAGCAATTAAAGAGAAACAATCTTTAATGGTGACATAGGAAATTATTTATCAATAAATATGCGTGAGTTGTTGCTCAAGTTGCGCAGGCCAATCGATCAGACTGCCAATCACCGGTATTAGAGAATATTGCAATTTAAACATCCGTTTCGAAACAAAATTGTGAATATACGTGTGCTACCGAGCAACATATCTTTGAAATATTCACCAAACGTGGAATTTAAGATGATTACTACGTGAAATAACAGGCATGAATTAGCGATATATAGAGTTCTGTAGATAAATAAATTCCAGCATAATTTTGCAAACAGTAAATGCACGTTCACTATTGAGCATGCACTGTAAGTGATGCACGTTAACGGTTTTTCGTTCCCTTATTTTTTGACACTGGAAAGTGTTCTTACATCTGATGAAATTTCATTATAAGTTTGGAGATGGGAATTTTACTATGACTCTTATTAACTCTCGCATTCCACAATTATTATATGATTATTATTACAAATTTCATGGCAATTAAAATATTCCTTTATTTAGGTTATTACATCGTGAATCATCAGTAATTTATGGTTATCCATTTCTGTTTATATCGGTTAAATCTCCAATGCACTAATGTTAACTTTTTCACCGAGAATTTACAATCACGTTATTACATTGTGATCAATTATTTCAATGACAAATACGCCAACGCATGAATTGGCCAAATGATATGCTGACCTATTCAGAAAGCAATTATTCGTGTTGAGTGTAAGAGATTCAGTTAAATTTAATGAAATTGTAGACACGTTAAACGTTTCAAATTAATGGATTTGTTCGTTTGATGTTGTGTCATTATTTATTAATTTCCTTTTAAATAAATCTAATGCGATTTTTTTTCATTTTGTCGAAGATCTTTTTGTACATTTGAAACTAATTGAAACGCAGTTTGAAAGATTATTGCATTTGTTTTGTTCATGTACGCGGTTACTATTAATAGCCACATTTACAAGCAGAAAGATGGTACAGCATTTTAGGAAGTAAAAAATTTTGCTTTATAAAGTAAAGCAAAGCTATACAGCAGTTATGTTGATTATATAATTTTGGCTTGTGATAGTCGTACGTATGCTGGAGAACTGCTAAATCAAATTTTATATTCACAAATGAAAGTGAGGAGGATGATACAGCAGGTTTTTTGGATGCGTTTATCAAGCGTAGAATTCATGGCTTATTGTGTACATTATTTCTCCATACGAGAGCAGCACAATATTAGCATTTCATCAACTACTGCCCATTGTAATGGAAAAATGGACTTAGTAACAATACCGCCTAATAGGACTTTGCGCATTTGTTCGCCAGATTGTTTGAGTTGTTTGGTGTGCGTAATATTCGTATCATTACCAGTTACCAGGCACAGTTTATAGATAAGAGTAAACCTATTGATTGGTGTAATAGAGCCTGTGGTGAATGTTAGTAATTTTGATAAAAATATGGTATTTATTCACTTAATTTTATAATATAAAGAGGCTGTAAACTAAAAAAATTAGATTGCGTTCCGCCTTACCGTTTGCATAATTTGCAGCTGACTTACGTTTCGTAACATTCACCACAAAACCCATTCTACATAGGGCGAAAGGAATATTTCTATTGCAATCTGCATTTAATGTTACCTATTATTTTAAATGTTCCTGTAGACAATTATATCTAGCCAGATGCAGTTGAAGATTATCTTCACGCTTATCGAAGCATATACCAATTTTTTTGTTGCAAAATAAGATCGGTGCTGCACGTGCATCAACAACTAGACATATTTTGTTATGCCAAAATCGTCATAGGGCAAGAAGTGCTTTTAAAATTTAATTAAGAATAGATTGGTTCGTATGCTTCCCTAGTTAGAATCGAATTCAATCAATTTATGTTGTCCATTACTACGCAAGCAAGAAACAATTTGTTCGTATAATGGCATTATCACGCGATTTTCCAAACACAATTTGCATAATTAGGATTTTATTCTTTTTCGAGAGATTTGGCCTGATATATATATATATATATATATATATATATATATATATATTTTTTTGTAGTGGAAGCTTTGCCTCAAACGTTTTTCAATTTAAACATAATTAAATTTTGTTTGATTACTCAAGTAAATCAGATAATAAATAGACTGACAGCGATGCTGCGCAGTATAAGATGCGTTTTTATTCATAGAGGATGATTTTTTTTTTAATTTGAAGTATAAAGTGTTTTTACTATACTTAATTAAAATTCTATAAACGCGTAAGTTACCCCGTAATAAATTTTAATGGAATACTGCCTTTCTGACCGAAGTAAATGTATTTCGGTTTCTTTTGTTGAACGCAAAGAATTAACTTAAAACCCTCATAACGTTTTTGTTGAATGTAATTGCAAATGAATTTTCACTTTGCATTTATTATAAATAAAATAATGTTATCCACACTAGGTAGAAAATCTAATTGCCGATATGTCTAACAGAGCGTTGTAATAATAACCAGTATTCTTTTCGTGGTTAAAGTGAATTCCATTTTATTCCACGTGTTTCATGGCTATCTAAATTTACTCATTCATTAGTCCAGAAATATCTATTAAAAACTCATTGTTCCCTTCCTGTGTGCAAAAACAAAAAGAAATTTTATCAGATATAAGAAAATTTTCTTTCTCATGGTCTTCTCAAATATCTACTCATGAACATATCTTTATATATAAATTGGAAAGCAAAACAAGATAGAAATATGTTGCCTGACTTTAATTCTTCAGTTCAGATTTCATTTGTAAAAACTCGTGCGATCCACCCCCACGAAATCTCAATGCGTTGAATGTTGTAGATTCTGCATCCATAAATAATTATTAACTGGATTTCTGCATGTTTAACATAGAATCGGTTTCATACACCATCCTTTATCTGATTTATGTATTCTGATTTTGTAGAGGATACGAGTTGTCGTTCGTTAACGCGTTTAATAGTCGAAAATATCCTCAAACTCTTCATTGTCCTAGTTAAAGTTTGGGAACCACCACGATTCTATATTCAATTTTGGAATCTGAAAGTCAACATATTCCTCCCTTCCTTAATTGATGATATTCTTTGATAATGATTTGTTACTTATGCTGCGTAAATGGCTGAGACCTAGGCAAACAGATTAATGTTTTAAATACTGTTTTTTGCGGAGAACTAATATATATGCAAGTATAAATTAGGTGTTGCGAACCTAGTAACAAATTTGTTCACTTTTGATCAGAAGGATATACCAAAGACAGCATGAACGGACAGTATAATCTCATGCACAATTGTTTCGTGCTTACTGGCGACTCATCAGTAGGAGACGATATTACGCCCCTTAACCACTATATATTTGGGTGAGGAATGTGGGATAATAGGACAGTACCAATACTATTTGGTTTACCATTCCCGCCCGCAGTCAACTTCGCTTGTTACTGAACGGTTGAAACACTGCTATGCTTTACTTGACTACATCTGTTAAGTCCTCGGTGTTGAAGAATCTGCGTAGTCGAACTGTCTTAACCACTGATGTAATGGACTCAGTATACGTCACTGCCCCTGTACCTTGTCCAAATATCCGGGGCTTCTGATTTGACTTCGAGAAGAAATGAATCAAAAATTCACCTCAATGATGTTGACTTTTACGTCAACAACCAGAAAATTTGACGTAAACGAAGATATCTGCCTCAATGATATTGTTTATTCTTTGATTCTTTTTACCATAGTTGGATATCCGTTGACAGCCCACACTTGATAATCAAATGTAGGGCAATATGTTTCAACAACACTGGATCAACATATGCTCACCTCGGCACCCGTGCCTATAAAAAACTCAAATTCACTTATTTCATCCGTAATGACTAACTTGTTGCTGTAAAAACCGCAAACATAATCTGTATCAGTCTCTTAAGTGAATCTAACGGTTTTCTCAATTTTGTCATTGTGCCCTTCTTTTGTTGGAGATTCCGAGCCTGATTTCGATGATTTCATGTTACCTCAATTAGACATACCTTTCAGACGTTCGTACACATCCCCATATGACTCCATCTAGTAGAGGTACTACACATTTTTAAGTGAGTTATGCTTTGCTACATTACGAAACGTAATGCACCACTCGCGTGTCCTTCAACACCATCGCTTGAAACTCGCACGCTGACTTCGATAATGTTACTTTCCCCTGCCAACTTTTTGACCTTGTGTTTCAAAAAACACTTATATCGTTGTTGGACATGAACCTCATTTTCTAATGTCAAGATACTTTTGAAATTCATCGGTGTTCCCACTCTTGGTACGCTTTTGCAGGCGATAACCATTCATTTTACACACTCAATGTAAATGACGTAACTGAGATGGGGGTGACCCATAATTCAAAAACACTCGTCATAAAAACATGCCATGAGTGCTAAAACTAGAAGTCCGAAAGTCTAATGCAAATGTTAAATTACAATTTAAACCACTAGGTTGTACTCAAGATAAACAAGTGAATACCAGTTATTGGCATACTATTAAATAGGCGCACACCACGCATGTGCATGTGTCTGTGTATGCATAACAAAAATCTCGGTTAAATAATTTTTGATACACGTGTACGTACATCTAAATGAAACTGCATTCAATAGACATTAATTTACCCTTTGCACGCGTCAGACAAAGTATTACTTATATATTTTGTATTATTAGAATTTCAATAGCTAGGGTGGGAGTGCAAAACAGAAAAGAAGGGTTGGAATCACTAATTGTTTTAAAATCAAACGAATAGTTAGAGATGAAATTTTGAAGACTATATTCATAATAATTGATTATTCATTTCTTGAACAAAGGCCCACTAATAAGTCAATCTTAATTTGATTTTCTTAATCTTTTACTGGAGCTAGCTTCAGTTACCAATTCATGCAATCGCCTTTTCCTTCCATTAGCTAATGCAGTATTTCAAATCGGACCTAAAGATACTTCAGCAGTTGCTTCATTCATAATATTATCTCTAGATTTAATTTCTATAGATTCCCTAATCACTCTCGTCACCCTATTGCAACTATATATTGCTATGCGTTTGCATTCCTTCCAGTTGATAGTATGCCCAGTCTCCACTACATGACGAGCAAGATCTGATTTAGCAATATGTCCATACTTTTATGCTCACCTCATCTTACTTTTATTGTGCGCATGGTCTCACCAACATACTTGAGACTACAAACATTGAATGGGATCTCATACACTCCTGATTTGTCTAAGGGTTCAATGTTTTCTTTTTGGTTATGGAGTATAGTGCCAAGTGTAAGGGGCTGCTTTAAAACGGTCCTTATATAGTATTTTAAAGCTAATGATTTCACTTTCCTACTCAATATAGAATCCGGTAATACCATGACCTTCCGCTCTTCGTTCTCCTTATCCGCTTTTATGTATCTCAAACTGATTAAATTTCTTCCACCACGTCCTCATTTTTGCATCTATTAAATAAGGTGGGTAACCATTAGTCTTGAATATATCGCGTAGTCTACCTAATTCTAACTTCCTATGCCTATATCTGTTAACGTAAGATTTCTTAATATTAATGACTTTAAGATACCGACTTTCATACGGTAACGGATATGATTGGACTTGAAATTAAGAAGGATTCCTGAATAAGTATCCTTCCTATAAATATTTCTTCCCAATTTCCGACCATTTCTAATTAATTTGACATCCAAAAATGGTAATACACCTGATAACTCGCTTTCTAAGGTAAATTGTAGTTAGCTCATTTGATTAGTAAAATTTAAGAAATTTACCAATTCATTATCACCATGGTTCCAGATCAGTAATATATCATCCAAGATACGTAGCTACACTTTTGATTTCAATGGGGTCTTATCCAACTGATTATTTTCCAAATAATGCATAAAGATATTAGCTATTGGGACCGACAAAGGTTGTCCCATTGGAACGCCTCCAATTTGTTTATAAAATTCATTCCGAAATTTAAAATAAGTGGAGGACATAAAAATACACATCATCTCCATGACGTGTCCTAACGTCATTTTGCTTCCTTCTAATATTAATGGGTGATCAACTAGGAAACGTCCTAAAACAATCCAGAGCCTGCAGGTACCGGTATATTTGTGTACATAGATACTACATCTAAGCTTACTAATCTATCCTTTTCATCTAGTACACATTTATCAACAATTTCAACCAAATGATATGAATTAAGCAAGGTATGCTTTAAGAAATAGGAATATTTGATTATTCTATGGGACAAAAACTTTGAAATTTTATATGATGCGGAGTGTTGTACATTCACTATAATTCTTAAGGGATTACCAGGATTATGCACAATAACTAAACCGTAAACTCTGGGTACAACCGTATCTCATTGAATGAGTGTTACCATGCGTCGAATCCAACTCTTCATTAGCAATCATATTATTGATTAATAATTTTACTTGCCCTTGTAACTTATCAGTAGGGTCTTTTGTTGTTTTAGGCTAAACTTCCGCACTACTTAAATGTTTTAACATTTTATTATTATAATCAAATTGACACATCACAACTGTAGGTCCTCCTTTATCCGCCTTAAGACCTATAACATTATTTGATACTAAATCCTTTCTGAGACGTTTTATTTGATAGTTAGGCTTAATCTTATCCTCTTGGTGTGTTAAAACCATTGAAGCAACGTCTAATTCAAATTTCACCCTATCATTATCCGAAAGAAGTTGTGCCATTTTGACAGCCTCAGTAATTAATTCATTTCTAACCGATCTTTCATTAGGAATAGCCATGTTTAAACCACGATTAAGTAGTTCAACTTGATCTTTCTTAAGATTTTATGCTGATAGATTTACTATTCTATAAAATTCCCTAGTCAGATAATTTTTTATCATGTCTAATTCATTTTTTTAATTTCTCTATTATGGGCTTTGTCACTGAAATACTCAATACATTTAAAATCATCTGCGTGCAAAAGAGAAGTTAACATTTATCTTAGTTTATGTATGTATATATATATATATATATACCGAGTCTGTAAAGGATACTAAAACTAGAGCTATTGAATTAGTAAACGATACCAACATTATATTACCGAAAATGTACATGATACTAACAGTATGTTTGCCGAGTCAATACATGGTATCAATATGATGGATATCAATGTATGCTATAGTTCACCGAAATTGCGAATTACAACTATTTCTGAACACCTGTTACTCCAGTAAATACACTCTGGCCTTAGTCGGTATCAGTTATCACATTTCGCGGTAAGCTTGATCTCATTCAATTCAATATATAACAGTTAAAAACTGTGCATTGCGGAGAACAAATATGTATGCAAGTATGTATTAGGTGTTGCGAACCAAGTAAAAAATTATTTCACTTGTAACTAAAATGAAAAACTAAATACAGCATGAACATAAAGTATAATCTCATGCACATTTGCTTCGTGCTTAACGGCGACTCATCAGTAGGAGCCAGTATTACGCCCTTTAACCACTATATATTTGGGCGAGGAATGTGGGATAATAGAACGGTACAATCTCCTAGACGAATATGTAAACCTGCAGTAGTGAAGCTAACATCATATAAAGTCTCGACAATGCGACTTCAATAATAACTCACTCTATATTATATATATATATATATAACGAGTCAGTAAAGTATACTAACACTACGGGTATTGTGTCAGTAATCAACACCAACGTTATAGTACCTAAATGGTACATGGTACTAACATTATGGTTGCGGAGTCGATACACGGTACCAACATGACGGATATCAATGTATGTTATTGTTCATCGAAAGTGAGAATTACAACTATTTCTGAACGCCTGTTACTCCTGTAAATCCATGCACTGTGGCCTTGATCGATATCAGTTATCAATTTACAGACTCGGTGTATATATTATATAGTGTGAGTTAGCGTTGAAGTCGCACTGTCGAAGCTTTTATATGATGTTAGCTTCCCTTTTGCAGGTTTAATCATTCATCGAGGAGATTGTACTGTCCTATTATCCCATATTCCTCACCCAAATATTTAGTGGTTAATAGACGTAATACCGGCTTATACTGATGAGTCGCCAGTAAGCACGAAACGAATGTGCATGTCTTTGGTTCATCCTTATGGTCACAAGTGAACTTATTTGTTGCTTGGTTCGCAAAACCTAATACATACTTGCATATATATTAGTTCTCCGCAACACCCAGAAGTAAACTGTTAAATATTGAATTAAATGAGGTCATGCTCACAGCGAAATTTAATAACCGATACTGGTCAAGGCCAGAGTGTATGGATTTACTGGAGTAATAGGTGTTCAGAAATTGTTGTAATTTTCAATTTCGTTGAACTATAGCATACATTGATATCCATCATGTTGGTACCATCTATCGGCTCGAAAACCATACTGCTAGTACCATGTACCTTTTCGGTACTATAATGTTCGTATCGGTTACTAACACAATAGCCATCGTGTTAGTATCCTTTACGGTGTACTCCAAAGCTTCCTTCAACAATGATTTGGGGCTTCTACAAAGGTATGCCTGGTTATTATTGTAGTATGCTATGACATTTTCTCTGTCACTTATCTCTACTAATCATACTATTTCTTCGTTCATAAAAAGCGATATGTGCGCAGATTGTTTCCTTATTGATTATGGGTTTCTCGCTGGTCTCGTCACTCTGAAGCCTTTTTTAAGCTGCCTGTACGAAAATGTTGTTCCCTGATTTCATGTCCAGTCCAATCTTCAGGGTTTGTGCACATAGACATATAAGTAGATATTTAAATATTAACACAAGTGTATTTGACGGTTATACCTTATTCATTGTGAAACTCACATGGTTGTTTATATGATCTGCATATTATATGTGGTGTATATATACATATATATATATATATATATATATGTATATATAAAGATATATGAATATTTGGATAATTGATTAAGAAGTGGGAAAACACACATGTTTGCTTATATGATTATATAGATAGACATAAGATATAGTGGGTAGAGTTATATTTGAATGAATATTAATAAATAACATATGGGTATAAATATATATATATATATATATATATATAAATAGCCACATACGAAGCCTTATGGATAAATAAATTGCAGCCAGATTTATGCAAGCAGAAAAAGCATGTCCAGGCATTGAGCTTAAGCTGGAGGTGACGCACGCAATTGATTGGTTTCCTTCTTTTTTCACACCCTTTTTTCACATATATCTGCCTTGTCTTGCCTTCCAATTTATATATAAAGATATTTTCATTAGTAGATACTTCAGTAGATGATGAGAAAGAAGTGTTTCTTGGATCGGATAAAAATCCTTCTTGTTTTAGCACATGGGAAGAGTACAATGAATTTTATTAAAGCTCGCATTTCAAAAAGAATATATACATATATATATATATATATATATATATATATATATATATATTAATATATATATATATATATATATATATAGTTATTATTGATATAATATGTACTCAAGGTGAATTATGTGAACACACCATGTTGCTTTTAATATATATATATATATATATATATATATAGTTATTGCTGATATAATATGTACTCAAGGTGATTTATGTGAACACACCATGTTGCTTTTATATATATATATATATATATATATATATATATATATATATATATATATATATATAATTATAATTAGGAATACAGAACACATAGATAACAAAGTGGATAAAGGCCATTTATTTCGTGAATACTAATCATCTCTTATACAATCATACATATTTATAAATTTTGGGTTTTCAATTGATTATGCTAGTGGTAACAAATCTGACTCGTTTTTACTTCTGTTTCTTGTTTTGGCTAGTTGGTGAGTGTGTATGCGTTTGTGTTTGTGTGTATGCGTGTTTGCATGTAAAGGTCATTCTCGCAGTATTGCAAAGTGATGTCTGAGATCTGGTCATTATTGTTTTGATAGCTTGAGAATTAACCATTTGTGCGCATTGTTCACTATTACATATACAAGTGCTATTTTTCCCAGTATAGTTGATCGTTTCACCTTGTTGCGCAAAGTTATCATTACCACATGGTAACAGCGCCAGTGTGGATTGCAGTGTTAAACGCTCACATTGTTTGGAGACTTCTGTCATCGTATGCGCCTCTGTTATTTCCACTTCAGTTTGTTGCCAATCCGATTGTACGTTTGTTGATTCTAGTCGAGGGCCTGTTTGTTCTTGACTGGATACTAGTAGATTGTTGTTGAATTTTGTTATTCTTGGCCAGTCGATAAGAATATCATGTTGATGAAACTTTTGAATATTGGTTAGGTTCTTGATGTTTGAAGTTGTTATATATATAATAATAATATATATATATATATATATATATAATTATATATAATGATATGATAAATATAATCGTAAATTTATCATTTGTGAACAGATATTCCAATGAAAAATTAAATTTATACTGGAAATTATTATATAAAAATGCGTATTTGTCAGATATACCAGTCGTTATTAGAGGCCCCATATTCTTTCTTATCGAAACTTTATATTAATAATACATTCTTTCAACAGTTTCATTGACCTCACTTTCTCTATAACCTATTGCACACAAGATTTGTTGAGGTATAGCGGGAATTAAGGACTACTATAATATAATGGAAATGGAAATTTTTCGATCCATCTACGCATCTGGAAAAGTAAATTTAAAAATCGTGACATCACGGATAGGTTTTCATATTAAACTATACGGTTTACTTTTATTTATTCCATAAACGTCTATTTGGATTAGAATACAAATATATGTGTGTATAGATTCTATGTGCGTGCGTATGTGTGGGTGTTTCGTTTATACCTGTGGGTATAAGAGAATATATATTTAGGCCAGATATTGGGACAGACAAAACGTAAATTATGAAGTAGAATAAATACAAATATATCTGTCTTGAATGAAAATATATAACATTTGGCACAAGCAGTTTTCACTGTGAGACTGACGTCAATCCTGAAGTAAGAACTGTAAATGAAATCCTTAAAATTTGAAAAAAGACTTTGTAGAATCTGGTTTCGATAACATTTCCCGACAATCAGATTAAGGATCGTTTCAGAATGACAGGATATTTTGCTGTGAATGGTTCTAGTTCTGCTCACTTCCTGATCTGAGGCATAAGGATTTTTATCAGTCAAAACGTAAAAATTTTGACCATCTGAACAATGATTAAAATAACAATTAATGCAAAAATGAATTAAAACTCCTGCAAAACTGTGTCGTAACGTCTTTATTTCGCGAAAATTATAATAAACGAAATAAAAAAGAACGAACTACCTTCCTTGTATTGCTGCTTAAAAGTTACTTGTGCAGCTATTTCAATTGCGTCCGACATTAACTCAAATAGAGCTTCCAAATCTACAATGTAAAGTAGTTCCACAAAATTATTTTTCCCAAGCATCGTCGCAGCTCCTTTGTGTTTGCGTATTTCATATATATTTCCTGACTTGTTCCGTGAAATACATAATGTGCTTAGCCATTTGTTACATAGCCGCAAACAAATCTTGGTACAAACGGTCAGTAATTGTCAACAATCCCAAGATAATTTCTTGGCATGCGAATTGTTAACGAAGAAAAAAATTCTAAATATGCTTAATTTACTTGTTTAATGTCTATGTCTTAACTACGTTGAATCATAACTGAGAAACTAAATTTTTGCTCCGACAAAAGTATTATTTTTCTGGCTAATAGCACAACTCGGCATCTAAAGCTTCGTTAATTCCTTACGCAGATATAGTAAATGCTTTTCATTTAATGAGCTGATAGTAATGTTTCTTTTTGTGCGGCCGCATATTCTGTAGGCTGGCTAAAGCCTCATCTATAAAACGCTAAATGTCTGTCAGGAATTTCTCCACCACATAGATACCTGTTCAAAAATTAGAGTGAGGCAATATGCTTTTTCTCATTCCAACGATATATACATTTCATATAAAAGCAAATTCTTCAGTGGTATAATTGTACCAGTTCGATCTTTCATTTGGATTCCCTCAGTATTTATTATAAGTGTCTCGTTCAGCCAAGAATAAGTTACCCTAGCTCTTCAGTCAAAGTGTCAGAAGCCATTTTTGAACTCGAAGATTGCTTCCATCATTTTGCACACTGTTTTATTGTTATATATGTACTTCTACGAGGATGTTCTGTTGCATTCATGTCAGCCCTAAATAGGAGACGTTGAGCGTTCTCCGGCTCAATGGTGGCTATTGATACATATTACCCTACCCCTCAGGTGTCCGCCCTGACACCCTACATAAACGATAAATTGCGATAGCACTTTGTCCATCGGCATGTCAAAGAAAACAGTAGTGTGCTCTGAATCCACTTTCTACACACAATACGGACCATCATTGACAGCCTGTAGTGCCATGGGCTCGACCTTCGTGACCATTACATTGTCGCCGACACGGGCAAATGCGTGTAGAACGTCTTGTTTAGGCTTGTCGCTATGTGGCGCCCACCTATTCAGTTTTAGGCGCTCATGAATACCCGCTAGGATGCAGCGCTCATGGGATCCTGGATTTCCGAGTTCACTTGTCAGTCTAATATGCCCCCAATGACCATGATTGTCGGAGCAAATCCTGTAGTTGTTGACACATTAAATCGCATGGCTCGCTCAGCCAAATGTGATTTGTTTATTCAGGATCCTGTAGTTACATGGCACCAACATTACAATGCCTCTCTCATCGTCTGGTGTGCTCGTTCAGCCGTCGTTTCGGTCTGTGAGTGGTAAGAGTCAGCGTGGGGATGTTTTTTTAAGGTCCTTGCACCATTCATTAATTACTCTCGACATGAATTGTGCACCCTGGGCGGTAACATAAGTTGTGGCGCACCAAATCGACTGAGCCATCGCTATTCTAAGCACATAATAAGCCTTTTTGTTGTGATTTTCTTCAGTGGTACAAACTCGACTTCTGTATTCAGGTCAGGCCTAGATAGGACACTTGGAGAGTTCTCGGTCTCGAATGTGGCTATTGTTACATTATTTTTTAATTATATTATGAGAAGCAGGAATTCATCTCCCTTATCAATCAATGTTGCCTTACGTGGATTCTATTTCAAACAAACCCTCCAGGAGTATTTGGCTACATATGTTATATACGCCGAAAATAAGTCTATGTCTATGATAATTTATGAAATATTGGCCACTCAGAATGGGAAAAGCAAACTTTTCCTTTAAACAACTAAAAATATTAGGTATTTCTTTCTAATAACTGTTAGATTCTCAAGGATTTCAGTCTTTGGCATATAATAGAGCATTGACCTATCAAGTATCGAGCTTAAACTGAACAAAAGGCAAATATTCCTGCTAATATCTAGCAGCAAACTAGTACCGATCCACATAACCACTGCCGTTTCTTAGCAGCAATCTCATGACGCAGCCACCAGTCTTTTTTACGAAAATCACTGAATCTAATGAAATAGCGCCGATCCCGAGCGACTTCTAAGAAAATCAAAAAATTCTCTAAAATATCTAAGTAAACGAAAAGATGTTTGTCTTATAGAAAATAAGTTTATAGTAATTCCGTTAAGGTTTTTACTTAAGAACAATTTTTGCACATAAATAAATATTTTTATCGATTTTTCACAATTTGGCCACAAATTTAGCCGCATGAATGTGTTTGTTTAACAATTCGACACAGGACTATAATATAGCTCGTGTTAAAATGTTTATAAGAAAACACAATTACTGTACGCATAAAAATTTGTGAGGAATTCAATCAATTTATAGTTCGTTACAGACTTCGAGATTCAAATAACAAAAACTTCTGGCTTCGTTTAACCACATGAGGACAGGAAAATACTGTTTTGGGTCTCTTCTGTGTGTGATAGCCAGAATTACTTCGTTGTAATAAAGAGAATGTTACCTAAATTGCCTTTAGGTGAAATCAATTTAGAGCTTGTGCATGTAGACAGCGGATATTTGACATTCCTTTATTGAACTAAATCAGTGTGCGAAATTTATTATTCTTCATGTAAGGTGTTACTAAATCTTTATCTTATCGACAAGGACCAAAGTTACACTTGCGATAAAATTGTCGAGATCACACAAGTCGACAAACTGAAAAAGTCTCTTATACTTCTTTAGAAAAAAATCTTATTTTCGAATTTTTTTAACTGAGTCCTGTTTCTAGAAATATTTTCATATCTAATAAAGATAATACTACCGTAATAATCGATAATACTTTTTAAAATTATGATTCGATTTTGCAAATGAGATAAGATAAAACAGTCGTCAATGTCGTTTGAGTTTATTTTCATAAATTTTGGCGAATAATTTTGCATTTTCTGGATTAAATTATAAAATTTTTGCGTTTTCCTTTTTTAGAATTCGTTAAAATGCACACCACAATTTATTGATAAAATCTCTTTTTATGTATTTCCATATTGCCAAATTATACGGTTAGGAAAAACAGATTAGTTTGAAAATCTGTATACCATACGTTAAAAAATAACAGTGGTTGGTTGGTGTCAATTGTTTTTCGATTGAATTAATTTCCGAAAAATTGTATTCATTTACAAGTTAGCAGCTGAATGTACAATAAATTAGACATCATCAAACATTTACGATTGTTAATGCATTCCTAGACAAATTAAATAGATATAGCTAGATGATACTGCGAAATCAGCCACCGTAGAACATAACGATATTATGAAACTGAATGGCAAACAATTACCAGGAGCAAGTAAAAATATTTTAGCTCTGAAGTTATTACAATCAATTCATATATTGTCACAAACTGAGAACTACCATGAGCTTTTGTTATATGTGAACAGTCTAACAAGAAAGTGTCAATTAAAAACATGTTGATCAAATTTTATTTGCTGGAATAAAAAATAAAATAACATAGTGCATTTTTTCTCATCTGCAGCCCGGAATATTTTTTAATTTTACATAAAAGAGGTACTTGCAGTTAGTATCATTCAATTTGTCTCTATATGCCGCCTAAGAGTACCGAATTGCAGAATTACTCAAAACTAATTTAACTTGAAAAAAATTTCACACAAAAATGTATAAGTAAACTGACTTTTTTCGTTAAAAATATAAACTTTTTTCCTTTCAATGAATAAACAATTTGATTAAAAAAATGTAGTCATAAATTAAAATGACGCAAATCTTTGATTTACACAAGTTTTAAACTTATGAAAAACAAGATTGTTTATATTGTTTTACATTTTAAATTATGAATCACTAGAATTACTTGCTTTAAAAAACATAAAGCTAGGCACAAATATTTGATTAAAAAAATATATGAAATCAATATGATACATCTTCCACAACAAAATATATTATTAATTTTAAATAAGTTACAATTTAAATGAGTATAGTTTCAAATAACACAGCTTGATCTAAAATTATATTTGACTAAAATTTAATTTACTATATCGAAACAGGACTAAAAATTGGAAAGTATTTATATTAATATTATTTAAAATTTATCATATAAATCATGATTATTTTTATCGAAACCAAACAAACGGCTGAATAAGATAACATTAGTAGTAGGGCATATAAAAATATTTAAACAACAAAAAAAAATTTTTATTCATTATTTGTGTTAAATTAAAATTCCATTAATAAGTCTTATTCAAAATTATCCTAGTATAAATCTTTACATTTTAATCGTAAACTCTATCTACCGGGTCAAGCAGAATTATTTTCTCATTTGTTATGATGAGCATCTCGACTAAAACATATTTCCCGTTGAATCCTTGTTTAAATTTCTGCTTACTTTGGATAATATTTATTTAACTTTTGAGCTTTTGAAGACGTTTTAAAGGTGCTGCGCTTTGGTTTCAGCAATTTTGCCTAAATTCTAGCATGCATTGCTTGTAAATTTCTAAATTTTTAATACGATAAACGTTTCAGTCTGAAGAAAACTTTAATATTCATTAAGTTTAGCAGTTTATTTTTGGTACCATCTTTAAACCCTAAGACAAACAAGCATTTACCGAAACATTCCTCAATTAGTTGTAAAATAGAAATTTATATGTAACCTCTATAGTGATGCTTGAGATTTTATAACACTTTCACCAAAAAATGTCCCAAAAGACTTTAACGTATAAAAATTTCTTTCAATGTCTAAAAAACCTGATTTTAAAATGTTAAATTAGATTTTCGGATTTCCGGGTATGCCCTTCTTATTAGAAATGATTACGCAAAAATGGATTGTTTGTTCACTTATCTAAAGGCTCAGACGCGGTTTCGTTTCTTTAAGAGATACTAGTCAAACAGAAAATTGTACAAAATGTTTCTTACGTCTACCAATAATACTGTCCAGTCTTAACACAAAATCGGCATAGTATATTTTAAAACATCAGTAAGCGTTTTTGTCTACTTTACCCAGCGTTTTTTATTCCATTCCAAAGGGAAACGGGAAGGCCGTCAGAAACACGATTTATTAATAAGAAAATAAATATTACGCATAATCCGTGATAAAATTCAACTAAATCAATAGAAATAAGTTTAAGAAAGGTTAAGTCTTGCATATATAATACTGCTACTTCCTGAAGCGTTCCCATATTAATGCCTGAAAGTTGCTTATTTCACAATTTCAAACATATATATATATTTGCGCGACAAGGAATTTATTAATTTTCTGGTCCTTTTTTACAAAACGAGAAATTACCATCAGCTGTCATTATTTCTACTCTGGATAGTTTGAGAACCGATTTCCGTCCTCTTTATCAACGGTAATCTCTTCTTAACAGTAAGAACACAGCACTAGATAATGGTAGGAAGTGAAGATTGCCAGAATTCTAGTCACATACTGGATCAAGTAAAACAGTGAGAACGTTGAATTGATATTTAATATAAGACGGGGAAGTGCAATTAATGATCTCTAAAATAATTTAAGGAGTATCCCATAACTTCATTCTTTATGCCTTGTTGTCTAGCTGTATCTAATAACCTGAATTCCTCATAATATACAACAATTTAAAATTGACTTAGGGATTTTCTACAACCACATTTAAAATGATACTGCCATACATATATGAGGTAATACGTTACCACGTTTGCAATCTTGAGTTAAACACCTGTCCCAATATATAAAAACATTTGCCAGTATAAACTTAGCATTGTATAATGTACAAAAATGCAATTCATCAAATAAACCGGTTTCGCACTTATCGGAAACTCGCCAAGTACTGTCCAGAATTTCCTGCGGACACGGCCCAAACTTAAGCAAGTCTGTTAAGGAGTCTCTGAAGAACCACTGAACTATTCTGCTGCACAGTACACATAATTTTCAGTTATATACTAACTAAGGTTAATTTGATTTGCCTTTCCTGCAGATGGAGCATATATGACATTCATTAAGAACTAAAGATCCAACTAGCCCAACCCTATCTGTCATTATCGAACAGACACCACACTGGAGAAGTGGTATTGAATTGAACAACATTTAAAAAATTGAAAACTTTTTGATGCAATTTATTCTATCGAATAAAGAGTACATGTTCAAATGACGTACAATTGAAAAAATGAGGGCTTGTCAAAACAAAGTCTTTAGAAAGCAGGTATACTGGAAAGTATGCTGAAAAAAATCAGATGGAATTCAAATCAAAATCAAGAAAAAATATACACAGCGAAGTCTTCTGTATACAACATTCCTTATATTCAGATACATGAAAAAAAGAAGTTCATACATTATATTTAAATAAAAATTGGTAACATTTTGGTGCTTGTGAGCCTGACTGAACCGTTACGTTAAATGTTATCCTTCCTTTAAAATATTTCTCTGCCTTTCTTTTATTAACGATCTTTCAGAATTTCACTTCTGAACCTTATTAAATTTAATTTTTTTTCAAAATTAAGCTTATTAGTTTACTACCTCTTGATTATTTACCCAAATGAGATTTTGTGTCAGAAGAATTCACATTATCTTGCACATTTCATCAAATTGGAATTTACTCGCATATAAGTCAATTAAGCACGGGTGTGTATAATTGAGGCAGTTTAAACTAAATTTTCTATTTGAATTAAAGATTGCCAAATTTCTTGATGTGATCACATTACCGCCAATACAAGTGACCGGAACCGAGCCCCGGTATCTTTCAAAATTTGTTGAATCCACAACTTGAGGTTTATCTATCTGTTAACAAAATAGCCGAACTGTAATTTAATAAGAAAGGAGCAAGCATTTATTGTGCGGGTGGTGACAAATGTATTTAAATCAAGTTTGTCATCTTCAAATAGGCACTAATCCCACTGTGTCTAAATAGTCGCACAACATTTCAAAACTACGTCAAACAGATTTACTGACGAGATTCGACCATCTACGATCATCTGATCTGGACAAAAAACTGGCTGACGAGGATCAAACTGTAGTTGAGATATATACTGTTTAAAATGAGATCAGCGGCTGTCACCTCTAGTAGTTGTGCTATTTAGTATTCCGCCATACCATGATGATAGTCATGGAAGGTTAAAACGCATCAGACAATGTAATTGACGCTTTTTGTGCTGTTGCCTGAAAGATAAGTTACAATGGGGTTTTGCACATTTCCAGCACGCAAGCTTTTTATATAGAATAAAATACGTATGTCTTCGAACTTGATAAAAACTGTTACCTAATATTGTTCTGAATCAAAATGCAAAAGAAAATATTAGTGTTAATCAGTGTACGCTTAACTATCAGTTTGATTTGCTGTTGCCAGATGTCTTTACTATTTTTTTTAAATAATAAAACGCAATGGTTCAAGTTAATGTATTTCCATGCAGTATTCGTAAAAGCAATGACGCAATTCTCATCAGAACTAACATGATCTGTGTTTTAACCAATAAAGGATTGCTCCCAGGTCCTTGTTTAACTGAAATATTTTGCGCACCTATATCGGTATTGTTCATCAGTCAAAAGTTCATCACAAGTCTTAAAACAAAATTAATAATAGAATTTTATTCCTAAGACATGTGATAAACTGTGGACTGGCGAGGGTTACTGACAAAGGTTTCAAAAATAATAACCCTGTGCTTGAGAACTTGGAATAATCCTTTGTCAGTCAAAATACAGAGCGAGTATTGGCGCTATAACCTGTGTCGCAAAAATTTATTTCTTATCTCATCCGAATGTTTGTCAGATTAAATAAGTTAATTGTAAAGCAATGCTGCCAATAATGTTTTCGAAATTCACATAAGCTCATTCTGAGATCTCTCAAGGAGTTAAAATACACCAAATGAAAGCTTTTGAAAAAAATTTTAATAGTTATATAGAATTAAAATCAAATCTAAAAAAAGAGACTTTTTAAATGGTTGCACAGTGCTAGCTTCAAATGTTGAATCTCCGCGATCTGCATTCGCGGTATGTCGATTTGCACTATGAGTTTCATCAAGATCTGTTTGATCTTAAATTACAAATACTCTGTGATTTTATCTTATTGGCTGGGTGCGAATTCGTATTTTTCTTCCGAAGGCATCAGCGTCGTTAATACTAACCACTGTAAATAGCAGATTTTAGCTTTGCCTAAAAATTAGATCGTACTTAATTTCCAGTGATTAGTATGAACAATGTGTATCCCTTCGGATAAAATGGAACGTATCCGTACCCAGGCAATAAGATAAACTCGACGCGTACTGAGAAATGAGGCTCGATCGCATCTTTGAGATACTGATAATGAAAAGCGACAACTCGCGAACGCAAATTGCGGAAATTCAACAAATCCAAAACTAACTGAATCATAGGTCTGGCAAGAATTTTAACGAGAAAATACTATTTAAACTATGCAAATGCACATTTCATGCATATTTCAATGAGAGCAAATAAATTTAATGCATATTTTTCGGTCAAAAACAATTGTCAATTAAAAAAGATGGCCCTTAGATTTACCAATAAAAAAATAAATATCCTGAATTTATAAACACGTAGAATCTTAAAGATGATAATTATGTGAAAAATGCAATGATGTAGCAATGTTCGAAGAAACCTTTCACTGTTAATTTACAGAGTGAAATCAGGTTTGTTATTGCGCTGGGAACACTTGCTGCATCTGAAATTTACGAAAAAACTGAAAGGTGTCACAACCAGTTACACTCGAAAAAGCAATGTCTTAAACGCGTCTCTCTATGAACATTGACTGACTTGTGACGAAAGCATTCTTAACATAGTAGTCAGCATCTCGTGCTCCAAAACCACGCTGAAAATTGATTTAACAAAAACAGAAGGAAGGGAGAAAAATAGAACAAATATAATTGATTTCTGTAAAATTGACAAAGGGAAGCATTGCACAGTATATTAAATCAGACTTGTGGTCCCGAAATGAACAACAGTTCAAAATTATATATTGCTAGATCTAATTTAATGTAGAAGCTAGCATCAGATTATTTTTTCTGGAGCGTTTTGACGTTCTTTCTCATTAATAGATTAAGATGGCAAAATAAAGTACGAAAACAAGGTGGCATAATTCAAATAAAATAGTTTTGTAAATTTGAGCTGCGAATCCTATTATTTTGCAACCAGTTTCTACTTTAGTTTTTCTAAAAAAAGTAGCGAACTTGATTTAAACAATAATCTATTGTATCTAATCCGTCAATCAATATAACTACCGTCAGTCACGCCAACTGACGTGTTTTTGTTTTCATTAATTATTTTCAAAACAAAAGGTTAAATAAACTAAGGACGATCAGCTCGCAATGCATATGGAAAAAAGAAAACCTAGATTCAGTGGATTTAATGTTTATATCAACTGAGAAAAATGTATTTTAACAGGTATTATCACGCCTCGCGCTATCAACGATCGTTTAATCGTATAAAACATAAAGATGGCGAAAGCTGCAAGAACTTCATGCTAGTTAATAAGCAAAGATTGTGCAACTGACTATATGACTGTCAGATGAACCATAAATCGCAGCACCCTATCGGCGCCACAACATAGTGGGCATTCAGAAATGCCTAAAAGAGCTAACTGAATAAGTGGGCACCACACAACTACAAGCCTATTCCAAACGGCCTACACACACTCGCTCAAGTGTCGGAGACCATTTTATGGTCCCAAAGGTGGAGCCCATGGCACTATATGATGTCAATATTGATCTGCATCGTGTGGAAAGTGTGGATGCAGAGCAAAATAAAGTTTTCGTTAGACAGAAGCCAATAACTCTCCAACGACCCTATTTAAGGCCAAAGTAAATATAATGGAGTGTCCTCGCAGACATGTTTGACTTAAGATAGAGCAGTCAGGACAATGATGGAATTGGCATGCGAGTCCCAGAAGTGAATAGGAACTAATAATTATTAGTATTTTGTTTTAATAATTGGATGCGCTTTATAAATAATTTATTAGAAATAATAATAAAGGGTTATGCAAAAATGAGTTCGTCATACGGTTTGAGAAATTTAACAAGAATATTTCCCGCGCAAATCAACACACTTTTTGCAAAGTTTAGGATAATTAAATCCACGCTTGAAAGACGTAATCATTAAATTGGTGAATCCGACACCTACATTCCCAATTGATATTATTATAAACATGGTTGCGATCTTGATATAAACATTTGACCAATTAAGTACATAAATTTGTCTGTATGAACTAAGAATTGAATAGTGTAGAATAAACAATTCATCCAGTAGACCGGTTTCGTCCTTATTTGGAATTCATCACGTTCTTTTCAGAATTTACCGCGGACAGGGCGCGAACCTGGTCACGTCTTCTTCGGAATCTGGTGCTCTAACATCTGAGCCACTCTGCCGCACAATACACAAAATTTTCAGTTATATACTAATGTCAATCGGTTAGTCGTTTTTACCTAAGTGTCCAGTCAAGTATAATGTATACGAGACTACAAGCGAAGAGGTTCGCCCATCTAATTTTGTTTCAATTATATATGCATTTTAATTTGATCCATATCGACCAGAGTGCCGTCTTTCTCTGATTGCCGAGACTCGAAGTATGAAACACCTCAGTACATTTTACTAAAGGCAGATTTACCATAGTTTTCGAATAGTTAAATACAATAGATTATTTAATTCGTAAACTTGATTTAAATAAATATTTTCATTTATTCTAGCAGATCAAACAACGGATTCACAGTTATAATGCTTTCACACCATAAATGTTTAGATGATTGTATTTGTTTTGCTTTAAATACCAAAAAAATCTGAGTTTTGTAAAGAAACTTTTAAACGTTTTAGTTGGAACTGGTCAATAACATTACTATTTTGATTAAACTATAGATAGGTTTTAGTAATAAGTAATTTAAAACTAAATGGTTTTATACTTCTATAAAGTTGAACGTTAAAACGTTTGAAATATGCCGAGGTGGATATTTGCAAAGATTTAATAAGGTGTTCTTCATTTATGTGTATTCGGGCAGAGACGGAGTAATAATATAATATGGGTTTAATTAATTAGATGAAATAATATTTTAGATCAGGTATATACTTGACCTATTTCAATATAAAAATCAATATTTTTAAGGAGTTTAATTGAACAGTACTTTAGCGAACAGAAGACTATCATTCAAATCTTATCGCAGCGACAAATTGTCCATCTTAATTACATTGTAAATAACAGAATGCGAAGGACTCATCTGTTAATTTTACACAAAAGGCAAGAAGGCGTTGTCCTCACAGAAACTAAAGTAACAGATAAGAGACAAGTGCAAGGTTTCTCAATATATTCTGATGTTTAACTTTAACTAATTGTAGGCATATAATTCAATTATCACTAAATATCAATATTTAAGGCGTCTACATGGCTATGGTGCAATTGAAAATTGTCACGCATAACAATTTCTGCCTACCGCACGTACATATGAAAGATATCATTCAAAAACACATTGATCGAGTCTTAAAATCTGTGCTCTTTTCGAATAGTAACATGAATTAAATTTTGCCAATCATTATATGTCGCTGAATACCGATGCCAAAAAATCTAAAACAAATACCATAATAAAATCCTCGTTTAGCCGACAGAATACGAAAAGATTTTAAATTAACGAATATATATTATTTCTTTATAGAAACGTTTAGACTAAGAGCTGGTACACATGAGAGTTTGAAGATCAGAAATTTCCTTCTTCAATAAAGAATTCATAAAATACATGGGCAACGATGTCGATCGATGCCTTAATAAGAAGATTTGCTTGAGAACCATTTTTTCAGAATCCATTTTTATACACACATTTTGTGAAATTTAACCATTCTTCAAAATCGTACTATTTGTACCCTTTACAGGTATGGTGCATAATAAATATTGTGAGTTGTATTTGATGTCAAATTTCCGAATACTTAATATGATGTTGCCTTTATTACTGCTGAATAAACAAACGTATTGCAAATTGCCTCGTTCAAATACATATTGACCAAGTTTATATTGGTGATAACTGAAAAATGTAATAACTGATATCGATCAAGGTCAGAGTTTATGGATTTACTGGGGTAACAGGTGTTCAGAAATAGTTGTAATTCTCAATTTCGGTGTAATATAGCATACATTGATATCCATCATGCTAGTACCATGTACCGACTTGGAAACCATATTGTTAGTACCATGTACGTTTTCGGTACAATAATGTTGGTACCGGTTACTAACACAATAGCTATAGTGTTAGTATCCTTTACAGACTCGGTATATATATATTATATAGAGTGAGTTAGCGTTGAAGTCGCATTGTCGAAGACTTTATATGATATTAGCTTCACTACTCGAGGTTTTAACATTCGTATCGGAGAATTTACTGTCCTATTTTCCCACATTCCTCACCAAAATATATAATAGGTAAAGGGCGTAAAACCGGCTCCTACTGATGAGTCGCCAGTAAGCACGAAATAAGACAACACCGCTATTCCTTTCTGACTTTGGCATTTAATTCTTGTTATATTTGGCCTAGCTTAAAATTAAGCACGCAATACCCAACACAATTGTATATACATTAATTAGCCACGACAAAGACTATATAACTGTTATATGGATACTTTTTCTGTTCAATGAATCGAATAGCAATTAGTGAGAAAATAGGCATAGATAATGTAAAGGCTTGTACACAATTGTATGAAAATTTATTAAACAATTGTCACCGATGGTCATATTAAATATTCGCTAGTTTAACATAGATCGTAAACATCATTTGAGCAAAAAATATTAGTTGCTAATGCCCCAATTATGCTTGCCCCATTGGTGTATGAAAATCACCACTCCAAATCATTAGAAGGACGCATACTTCGTAACACACCCAAAGAAAAGTTATGTCAAAGCCTCGCATGCACAAAATGTATTTCTAAGAGTATAATTTCGAATACACTGATTCGTTCACCAAAAATACGATTCCACTTCCAATAGGGATAAAGATGAATTCATTCAACAAATGTAAAAAAGCGTTATTTAGCGAAGAACAAAATCTTAAATTATCACCTATCCTGAAATTTTACTTTCAAAAAAAGGAATTGAGCTTTCACGTATACAACATGTATTCACATCCATGCATTTAAAATTCACGCAGTTTATAAGAAAAAAGCACCTGTGCTTTATATATCAACCAATATACTGCAGAAGCACACCTTTAAAGATAATCTGACCAGACAATTAATGAAAGCACACAAAATATCAGTCAAGTTTGACTGTAAATGCCTCGATAGAATTTTGCCTCCAAAATAAACTATGTTCAGTTGATTTTCTATTTGATAAAGTGTGATTAACATTTTTGCCTAATGTGTTTTATAATATGGGCAAATTATTTCATGATACTTTCTTCCCACGTAAGTCAGTCAATAAGCTGAAGCCAAAGCGCTCATGTAAAAAATTTAATTTATCTTACAACGATTACGTTTTAAAAGATTTGTCATATTAAAATACCAGACATCGAATAAATACAAGCATTCAATGTAATAATATGCTTCATTCATTTCTGGTGAGAAATTAAATAAATATTGGTTACTCTCAGTGATACAAACTTATATATTTGTTTCTAGGCTATAACTCTAGGCAATTAGAAGAACGTTTCCTTTCATACACTTGTAAACAAAAGGAAAAAAATTGTTCATCAAGATTATTTCATTAATTTCCTAGCTTGTATTCGAATAACTAAAGATTTATGCAACTTTGTAAAGAAACCAATAGCATATTTCTTATGCAAACATTCCATATATATTATCAATTTTTTGTTAATAACGTATCAGCTCCGATTAATTCACCGACATATTGCCAAAATCAAATTCAAATTTCAATACGCTGAACCAATTAAAACCCGCAAAACTGCCGTTGACCAATGGCGTGAGACTGCAAATCTATATAAGCACGATGCAATTACCACGCAACATACTCTTTCTCTGTTCGCTACGTGTGATTTCTGTTGCTTTCACCATTTGACTGTCTACCTACACCGACCTCACCACTTGCGTTTACCACGCTGTGTCATCTCGTCGCTTAGTCTTCAGTCACGCCAATCTTCTTGGTGCTGCACAACTATTCATACGTAATCGATCATCTATTAATCGGATTTCTACGTGTGTCAGTAACCGCAGTGTTGCCGCAGATCTTCAACAAGACAGTTCTAAGCCTTCGAACAGAAAGTCACAAAGCCTGCTTCGACAATTCTTCTTATTCAGGTGCATCTAATTAAAGGATTACCAGCCAACGAACTGGAGGTTAGAGCTGGTGTTTAGAAGGACTACTAGACACTTTCACGAATGCAACATTCATAAACTTTCACGGCATTTTCCGGGGAATGCTTTTCAGGCCCTGCTAAAGGCCACCTACGGAAACTGGTCTCACAGAACCAGTCTTGTCTTCTTTTTGTAACGTCGCAAGGCACTTACTTATAGCCGAGGTGTTTACATTAATTGTCTTAACTCAAACAAGTCAAAACACTATATGCGGTATGTATCGAAAAGCTAAATAACTTTTAGCACTTTATCTGAGTTAAGAGGTAATTTATATGAATTATGCTCGAATTTCTTTCAAACAGGCTTTCTTATTTATGTCTGTTGGATGAAAAAAACTTGTAGTCGATATTGTTTTTGCTGAGCATTTCTTACGCTTTAATTATCTTATTTAAGTGTAAAAAAAGTGGTAATCAGGATTTACTAACATGTCACGTCACACATAAACGTGAATGCACATGACATGTCTTCTTACTCAAATAGCTGAATTCTGTGTATATGTACAAATGTGACTGCAATCAACAGATAGATGTAATTTAAACGTGATAAACATAAATATACATGCTAATTAGCTCAACTAGCTAGCTAAATTTTGATAGCCCTTCTGACGTAGAAATCTTTTTCAGAAAACAGCATAATACATCTACCTCAGCACAAATCAACCAAAACTAGGTTAGCAGCATTGAAATCAAGCACTTTATTTGGAATAGCCACAACTATTCAGGCGCGGTTATCTAACCGATTAAATAAAGATTAATTTGCTAATTGTGAATACGCCTATCTTTTCCAAGCTTTGTCTTTAAATTCCAAATCGACTGACACAAATAATCAGTGTTTATTTTGTTTTCAAATAGATAAGGATATTATGACATAAGTATATATATATATATATATATATATATATATATATATATATATATATATATATATATATATTCTTTAATCTTTAGGTTTATGTGAGTATCATATTTCTTTTTTTACATATTGTGACAGCGCTATGTTAATAGATGTACAGTCCATGCCAAATCTGCTTTCGGTATGTTTCGTTTATTGTCTGCCATCTTTATGTTTCTGTAGCATTTTACCAAGAAAAGAGAGTGCGTTGGATTGAGGGTTCTCGTGCTCGCAATAAAATCATATGTAGAGAACCAAAGTTTAAAAATTTTTAAGCATGTCATTTATTTCGGCATCATAATTTACAATGATAAAGGTGTCATCAACATACTTCATAAAGACATGGCGGTATATTTTTATTAAGCTGTTTTAGTGTTTATATTTTATATGTTGAACATATAGGCATCATCTATTAGAACTCCTTACGGACTTCCTGTTGCCACACTATCAACTTGCCAAAAATAGGGAACTTCTAATGCACTTATTGTGGAGAACGTTTAGATTATTTGTCAATATGATGAAAGTTGGATGGCTACTGTCGATGATCGTACAGAGGGATGCCTGTAAATGGGTTTTTTATTCTTAACATCGTGCAATTTTTTTCAGTGAAAAATATCGCGATTACAACTAACTTACATTTGAATTTGTACTGATTTAAAATGGCTTGAAATTTTCGTGTCAATTATACTGCGCAATATTGATTATTGACATTATGGCACTTAATGGCAGTGAGATTGTAGCTCTAAATAGTATGTGCAATTTTCGCATGATGTATATTCTGGTCGCGCGCGTGTCCCTCGTTTTTGCAAGTTTTTTAAGCGACATGGAATGTTATCAATTTCAGCAATATTTGTATCAATTTTTCTTTTTTGAGTTGCTTCACAAGCATTTTTGATCGCGCACCATATTTATTTCCTCATTCATTTCTGACCTGTCTTTTTATTTAATTTGCATGGCTCGAATTTCTGTTCACCCTCAAGAATATGGCTCTTTTGATAAATATAATTCTTGTTAGCATAAACTTGAGCCTTTTTGTCTTAATTAATCAAATTGCGTCGTTTTATCACAATACTTTGGTTATTCTATATTTCCCTGCGTCTCACAATACATTTCTCAAAAACAACACGTAGTTCAACGTTAAAAAGTGAACAAAGTTCGTCTGCTTGTTAAATTCCACATGTCGGATCGTCGTATAGTCGCTCTTATCTATGTCTTCTGGTACTTACCGTTCAAACCATGCAAATTAAATAAAAACAGACCGGAATATACCGACGATTTATTATGACAGGCGCTCAAAAAGGAAGTCCAAGAAACTATACGAAGAAACGACTATGTGAATTCAAATGAATTTGATAACATGATACGGTGTCTCAAACAAGCAAGACCAGTGGACACACCTTCATCCAGAATGTACGGCATGCGAATAGATCACAAAGTAGTTGGAACAAACAATGCAATTAATCAACACTACACAGAAGAAACTAGCGGGAGAAATGGAAGCAATTCTACAACAACTACAAATGGAAATCTATAGCAATTGTATTTGCGATAATTTTCATTGTAAAATTGTAAAATCTGAAGAAATATCAATGATTTATTTCGATGTAAAAAATTGTTTACGTGAATCCCTATTGATAAACCCATCGATTTGAACACTAGCGAATATAAAATAGCATTTTTAACTTAACAATAGTTGATTGCGCGGGTGGTGGTAACAATTATTTAAATCAAGTTTGCGAGCTTGAAGTAAACACCAATCCCATTGTATTTAACCAGTCGTCGGTAGTTTTGTTATGTTGTTCGGCGACTGGTTATATACAATAGGATTGGTGCTTACTTCAAGCTCGCAAACTTGATTTAAATAAGCATTTTTAACTGTTATACAAGCCTACATTATAATAATTTAAATAAAGTTTACCAGCTTGAAATAAACGCCTTCCCTTTAAATTTAACCAGCCGCACAACATAGTAAGACTACCGTCAGTCACAGGTATTGACGCGTTTCGACCTTCTATGATCATCATAAAAGTACCTCAACAAACTAAATAGCAAGGATCAAAACACAATGCATTTATATCAAAAGCAAAATTAGATATTCTGCTCCAACACCTCGTTGTCTAGCATATATTGTACTTGACAGGAAATGTCAGCTGCACAATTTCTATGCAGTCACGAACATTAACCTTTTGCAACATTCGTAAAATTTTTAAATAAGTAATACAACTTAACAATCATCGATTGCGCGGGTGGTGGTAACAAAATTTTTAAGACTTCAGTTTTAGAGCTTGGTGTAAACACTTCTACCATCGTATGGTCATGAAAGTTCGAAACGCGTCAGAGTCTGTAACTGACGGTAGTTTTTCTATGTTGTTCGATGACTGGTTAAATAAAATGAGATTGGTGCTTTCTTCAAGCTCGAAAATTTAATTTAAATAAAGACCATAATTGTCGCTTACGAAGACTGGTATATGTATGATATTTTTGGAAACAAATCTGTTTCATAAGGCACCGCTTAAACCCAATTTTAGCCATATTTAAAAAGTGAGATATACCACTTGATCAAATAAACTACTGAAATAATTTAAACGCGGTCTGAATGAGTTATCGTTCTCGCATGTAAGGTCAAAATCTTTGATAAGAAGAATAAACAGGCAAAAATAAATTTATATTAAGAATTGGCATATGCAGAAGGTAATTCAAAACAGCCATTAACAAAGAAATAAATATTCGTACCCTGGAAAAAATCACGGTTAGCGGTTTACAACAAAAGATGTCCAAAACATTATGCTTATTCCAAACTATAAATTAAGGAGAATTGGCAGAAGGATTAAAGGAAAATAAATAGTTAGCACCTTATTGAAACAAACGTGTTCCTCATGCATTCAGCTACCGAAGCAAATTAATATTTAAAAATTTTAAAATAAAAAAAAATTTACAAACTGATTAATGATCACCACAAATTCCTTATGAAGATTGTTGTTTAATGATGTTGCGCTTATCTTATGTGTCTTGCGTTAAACCTATTCAAATAACGTTATATACTATGCTTTGTGTACATACCTTGAAAAGTTAAAAATTTCATTTTGTTCGCACGCTTCTTGGTGTAAACTCACAGTGTAATCTAACGGTCTTAATTCCGGAAGTTCTGCTTCTATAACTTCATTTATATTAGCACATTTTGACTAGGTTCCCTATTTTGCCTTCATATCAAATGCACATACGAAATTATATTTCTAAACTAATAAACAATTTTCTTTCTCCACTAAAAAACGAAATCATGAAACAGCAAACATGTGTGCCTAATCACGTGGAAAGTAATTCTACGATTTAAAAATGTATTAAAGTGTTATGAATTCATCTATTCAGCGACGTCTATTTTTACTTGGCTTAAAAAGACAATAAATATATGCATAGAAAATATACGGTCATTAAAACTTCAATTCTTTAAATAAAGTTTGCGAGCAGGAAGTAAATATCAATTCAATTGTATTTAACCAGTTGTCGAACAGCATAGCAAAACTAACGTCAATCACACGTACTGACGCGTTTCGACCTTCTACGATCATCATCTGAGTACGACGGCAAAATGGCTAGCGAGGATAAATCTGCAAAGCTCTCACCTCGAAGTAGTCTTGCATACAATCACTTGACTAGAAATGTAGGCTGCACAATTTCTATGCAGTCAGGAACATTAGCTTTCTGCAGATTCTGCCAAGTGATTAAAAATTATGCAATAAACAATTATTGATTGCATGGAGCACATTTATTTCAGAGAGCGGGACTCTCTCCCCCACGCGATACCTGGCAAATTATACACTCAATTTGAATGCATATACCGGCTTAGGTTTCTGGTTTGTCTTTCTTTCAGTTTGAACCCATTGGGAGCCAATTAAGACCGCAGGTTCTAACTCACCACGATTCATCTATCACTATGCAACGCCGCATCGTGCCACCTCGAGAATTTATACAATTTTGTTGTCTAATTGTAGGATTTTGGTTGCGTATATTCTGCCAGTATTAACCTAACATTCATCAGAACTGCTGGATGCAATAACATGGCTATCTGATGCATTTTTTTGTTTATTCTGAAAAAATATGTGTTCAATTAAACTACTCAACATAACTTTTCAAAGTGGAAAGGTGTCGGATGCATAATAACAGCCAATGAGTGGTTATTTAGAACGTCTGGTTTTAAGATTTTCTAAATAGGTTCTACCTGATAAAAGACTAAATAAAAATATCAATCTTTATATTACTCCATATTACGTGTAGCATGGAGCCCGTTTGGTGCATTGGATACAGTCTCAGACTCCGGTACAAATGTGTTCCAATTCAAGTCCTGACTACTGCGAAATGAGTAAATAAATTATGAGTTTTCAATAACGAGGAAACCGGTCTACTAGATGAATTAAAAGTAAAATATTTTTGCGAAACTGGATTAATCGAAATTACCCGATCTGTGTTTTGACTAACACACGAATTTATCCAGTAATTTTCTTTCCTCAACAAAGTATTTCGGCTACCTTTATCGGCAGCCTCCTGCATTTAGTTCTTTCTGACTAGTTCTTGATTATTAGTTTTTGATCTCAAACTAATGAGAATGGACCGACTGAAGAAGGCTGTCAATAAAGGTGGACGAAATGTGTTGTTGGAAAAAAGTAAATTCCTGAATAAGTTTCCCTCGTTATTTCGCGCAATGTTTTTGTAATTAAAAAGTATATATAATCATATTAGTTGAAGACATTGGGAAATTATATAAAACTCGGAGTTCTAGGGAATTTAATACCGATTGATATTGATAACCTTGTATCTCAAATAAATATCTGCCAGTCAACTATAGGAGCATTATTGATGGGACAAAATTAAGTAGTTCCCATTTAAGATAATCGTGATATTGAATTTGAGGAAATATTTGATGTTATATTTGCACACAAAACCAACTTACAACCAGCACCACTGAATTTAAAAACTCGTTAATGGATAATTTATTTTGTCAAATCTAGCATCTTAAATCATTTCAGTTCACAGAACAGCCTGCATTGACAACGCCACACTTTAATGTGTCTAAATATGTCAGAAAAAAGCACATATCACACGCTTATAAATACATCCGCGTTGTTACAATTAAAAATAAGATTAATTAAGAAAGATGGAGAACGTGATGTGTAGTAAAATTAAATTGTTGCGTCTGGAGTATTCATCAGATGACACAGAGAAAGTTTAGCGGAAGGTAATAAATTAAATTCAAATCTTAAATTTTTGATTAATTTACAATGTTGTTGCGCAGAAGCTCACAAGGTTTTTTATCATCTTCACCGGTAATGTATGGTCTACCAAGAATAAATGTTTGGCCTATGAGTCCGATATTATCAATGGTAAATTCTTCATTTCATGGTTTTTATAACTTATTGGTCCGTTTAGCTGAAGCGTTGCGTAAACAACAATTTAATTATTTGCAATTGTTTATTAGGTGTTGCTCACCTAGTAACAATCTAATTCAAATTTTAACTATAAAAATAAATCAAACACAGCATGAACGGATTGGATAATCTGGTGCACATTCGAGTCGTGCTTACTGGCGACTCAACAGCATGACCCGGAATTCCGCCCTTGACCAAAAAATTTAAAAAAAGTATATATATATATATATATATATATATATATAAATATATGGGTTAGGAATATATCTGGTTGGTAAAGGACGTAATATGGATTCCTGCTGATGAGTCGCCAGTAAGCACGAAACAAATGTGCAAGAGATTATACTTTCCGTTCATGCTGTCTATTATGTAGCCTTCTGGTGCTATTTGAACTAATTTGTTACCAGTTGCGCAACACCTAATATACAATTGCATTTATATTAGTTATACCCAAGATAGTATATAACTATTAAATTTTTGAATTGCCGTTTCATTTGAGATTGTTAACAGAATTAAGACTATCAATTGTAAAAATTAAGTTTATGGACGTTTCTGGTGTGACCTCTTTATTTATAATTGAATTAATTGAAGAAGCAACTGACATTTAGTTCAGACAGCAGACCAAAGTCATAATTCTCCAAAACAATTTGCTGCAAAGTCGTAGACCTTCATTTTAATTGAAAAATAATAATTAATCTGATACAAACTAACAATAATCGATTGCGCGGGTGGTGGTAACAATTTTTTTAAATCAAGTTAGCGAGCTTGAAGTAAACACCAATCCAATTTCATTTAACCAGTCGTCGAACAACATAACAAAACTACCGCCAGCCGCAACGCACTGACGCATTTCGACCTTCCATGATCATCATCAGAGTACGACGGCAGGCAGTAGTTTTCTTATGTTGTTCAATGACTGGTTAAATACAATGGGATTGGGGCTTACTTCAAGCTCGCAAACTTGATTTTAAAAATAAATCTGATAGTCTGGCAAAGGCTCACTATCTCCAGTGTTAGCAGCCATTACCCTAGGTCATTTTGTGTACACATCACTAAATGGTCGTATTTGTAAATGTTAACAATATTAACATTATACTGAAGAAATTGCTCTTGTTTATCAAAAAGGTAGCAATCGCACTCTCATACTTTTGTGCCATTTAAATATAAATTAACAACAAATCACAGTTTTTTTAAAGAATTGACAAATTCATTAGTCCATAATTAAAAGTCGACGAATAAATTAAATAAAATATAGATCTAATGTCCAGATTCAACAAAATAAAGATAACCAGTTTATGAAAAAGCAAATAACAGTTTTGAATAGATTGTTATTGTTTATGATTCTAACCCATGATTAATAGACATTTTTTATAAGACCACGGCACATAACCTTGAATTTATGGTTCAAATTCAATCGTTCGTCAACAACAGCATAGAAGATACACATAGCGTGTAATTTACGCTTTTTGGCCATGCTGTTTTGGTTAACGGAGAAGATGACAAAATCACATATAATCATCTCAGCCTTTTGTTGTTATTTCGACATAACGTTCTTTCTAGCTATCTCTGGTCTGACACTATGAAACGGTTACGATACCATCTCAGCAATCAATATAAAGTTAATTTTATGAAGGCATGATTTGTTTATATACATGCTGACAGTGATGTATAAACATTGAAAATGGTAGTAGACAAAATTAATCAAGTAGAACATTTTCAAACTTTTTGGACTCATTAATTACTTGCCAAAATTTCTTTGGTTGAAATTCGAACGAGAAAGCATTTGTTTCCGAGTCTTTAACGCATTGACTGCCTCAACGATAGTATCTACTTTTCAATTGTATCCAAACTTAGATTAGTTTAATCAACCTTTCTTCGGATGAATCCTATTTATCCTCGTTTTAGACTTTAAGTTACAGTATGCGATACACAATTTCTCATTTTAGAACCGACCTTATTACACACGTTAAAGATTCATTTATTTAAAATATAGAGACAAAAATTTATTATATATATGGTTCATAGTCTACGCGTTTAAGTATTAACTTTCAAGATGGAGAGCGTTTGTTTTGATCGAATTAATCTCCCATAATTTGTATAAAAATGAATAGCACAATCATCAGAAGTTTTATTTAAATAACATTTCTTGACTGCAGGTACTTTTATGTGTTTTAAATTTATTGTAGTTTGGTTTCTACATGAATAGTACGTGTAGTGTACGACTTTGTTCGCGATGCGGATGGGTTTCAAAATTTCAAAACAACAACGCTTGGCAAATATTTGATAAGGGCCCATTAAAAACGAAATCTACAAAATCAATTTAATTTAATACCTTATGCAATGTTTGATTTATGCTCAATAAATTTATATATAATAAGATCCGGCCATAATAATTCAATTCAATATAACTTAATTAAGTGACATGGAGCCCACTACAAATGGCACCAGAAAGATAAACCGAAGTAAGCATGAAAGAAATATATAATTGTTCCGTGCTTACTGGCGGTTCATCAGTAGGAGCTGGTACTGCGTCCTATACCCACAATATAATTTGATAATATAGTGTTGATTGCTGGATATTATAATATACTTTACGAAAGTTTATTCAAGCAGTTATAAAGTTAACTTCATATAAGGTTTTCGTCAATGTGACTTCTAAGCCAAATCACTATATTCAATTAATTCCGAGTCTGTAAAGGGTACCAACACTACGATTGCATAGTCGGTACGTGGTACCAACAGAATGATTTTCAATAAATGCTAAATTTCATCAAAATTAAAAAATTATATCTAAGACAATTAATAAATAAACATTACATTTTTAGTTAAAAGATGCCATGATTACTACGAAACGTGATAGCTGATGTTGATCAAGGCCACAGTTTTTTGATTTGCTAAAGTAAAATTTTTAAAGATGTAGTTTAAATACTAAATTTTGATGAAATTTACAATATCTTGAAATTATTACCTTAGTACTATGCAATGACTCTGCACCCATAGGTTTGCTACACTTTACACGCTCGGTATATATTTTACACAGTACGATGGCTTTGAACTCGCATTGTCGATGACCTTATAAGCATTTAAAACTTTTTCTGTCGTAATACATACTCGCATATTAGACTATAACGTACAATTGTCCCATATCCCTTGACCAAACATGTAGTGGGTAAACGGCGTAGTACCGTCTGCTAATGATGAGTTGCTAGTAAGCACGAAATGAATGTGCACGAGATTACACCGTTCGGTCATCTTCTAGTCCTACTTAATTTGATTTGTTACTAGGTAAAATTAGAGATAACTGATAAATGCGCCTATCATTTGTAATGGGTGGTGTAGCGGATGAATTGCAAAACTCCGAAGTAAATTTGCGTTGGTTCGAACATCGTTGGCAGCAACTGGGAAAAGTAATTAATGAGTACCGAATAAAAGAGTAACCAGTCTCTAATATTTAGATTTTATTGACTATACATATGAACACACAATGCAAAAGTTAGAAATCACTAATAATAAACCAAAAGGGTTTCGTCATTATTTGACACCCATGAATATCTTGTTTAAATTCCGCTGTGGAGAACTTCTATACGGGAAATTAGTTCGCGATAGCGCAATGTATAACCTATAAGACGAATAGTGTAGGTAAGTCACAATCTTGAGTTGTATACCAAAAAAACTTTTGGCCTACATTCCATTCAATTTATACAAAATGACAATTTACAGTTCATTTAAATCTAAACGGTTTTCTATAACAAAATGAATATTAATTAGTAACATAAAATTTAAACATTGAATTTTGAATTTATGGCTATTATCAAAACCATTAAAAAATATTTGTAGTAAAGACTACATTCGATATTTGTGTATCTTCTAATGTTGTGGTGACTAAACATACGTGAATTTATGCATTATAATTTACGCAAGATGTTACAAATTCATGCGAGTTGTACTAGAAGTATTTCGCAAAATAAGCATATGCAAAGCCTTTAGCTTCAATTTCAAATGTAGTTGGTGCTTAATGACGACTCACAAGTAGGAACCGTCACATCACCCTAATCGCATCACATATTTAATCAAGTAATGTTGGATAGTTCATTTATACAAGCTGAAATGCAAGTTTCTATTAAATCCGTAGTAGTGTTAGCATCAAATGAACATTTATACAATTAAATGAACGTTGGTTACGCGGGCGATGATAAGAATTTCTTTAATCAAGGTTGCGATCTTGATATAAACACACGACCTATTATTTACCAACATTTGTCGGTATAAACCAAGAATTGTATAGAGTAGAAAGGAAATTCATCCATTAGACCAGTTTTGTCCTTATTGTGAGCTCAACATGTACGTTCCAATACGTACGCAAAAAGTAATTCGTGTATACACGAGAAGAACCATTTTGTTCCTGCTGACTTTGCATTTCATCCTGGTCTTGTTTGAACTGATTTGTTACTAGGTATGCAATACCTAATATATAATGAAATTTTTTACTCAGGACATAAAACAATTTCTTCCGTCTAAGCAGAATTTCATTGAACGAGATCTCCCTGCGGATCATTCAATGTTCGCAGTGGCCTCAGATATGTATGGCGGCACTTTTGTACTAATGGTTGCAGGCTGTAAAAATCAACAAATAAAGCCACCGTGGGACGGCCCATTGTCGTTACACTGATATTTAAAAAAAACAGTAAGCAATGAATTTAAGTTGAATAGATTTAGTGCATTTGTTTGGTATAATTTTTATATGACTTTTAGGGTTAGGGAATAACAGGATGCTTTTGTTGATGAATTTATTAAAGAAGTCTCTAGTTTCTTCAACGTAGATGCTTGAATGTAAATTATTGATGTCGAAGTATATCATTTTCGCAGTAAGTTCTTCACAAAATCAGAATTATCATCAACGCTTTTTTTGAAAAATTTAATTATTCATATGCTTTATACTTAATTTATTCAGTACGGTTCTGCGCGTCCTATACGTTTTTCACTTTAATTATTCAGGAATAATATCAATGTGAAAGTACTAATTTGTCATTTGTAGAGTTTGTTTGTGGTACAAAAGTTAGTACTCTTCAAAAGTGGAAATCTATTTCTACTTTGAATATTCTTCTTTTAAAAGTTTTGCAAATATCTTATTATTCGTTTAATATCTGGTAAATTTATTCTCATATTGTTCTCCATAAAATAATTTTGATATTTAGTGTGCTCGAATTGAATTTGCATAGTCATGACATTAGAAGTTTTGTCTCCTGTAAAATTTGTTTTTTAAACACTCTGAAATTCATCGTGTGATGATTTAGTGAACAATATTATTTATAAATCACATATTCTTGAACGAAATAATTCGTCATATTCATCATTCGCATTGCGTTGATGAGTAATTATATTTTCTTACTGTTTTGAATTTCAACGTGTTTTTAATTAATCATTGTTTTTCGCGCAGTACTTGTATTTAGTAATATTTCGATCTACATAAAGTAATAACTTATGTAAATGGTTACCTGTTGAAATTTGAATGATTCTATCCAGATGAAATTTAGTTTCCCAGTTTGCGATAGACATTTTTTATTCAATACTTCTTGTTATCCTGCACTTTTTCCTCCTTTTGTTTAATTAAGCAATAACACCATCCTGAATAACTTTATACGTGAATTTTGATCTACCTCGAAGTGGAATTTCCTTCGACAACTTAAAATTGAATTCTGCGTCTACTCTGAATATTATTTGTTCAACAATTTTTTATTGATCATGAATTTATTTCAATTTTATCATTCATTTGACATCATATCCTGATTTAAATTAATTATTTCACAAATTCTACGTGTATTGATGTATGAATATGCAAACTTGCTAAGTAGAAGAGGTGTCTGCTTATTGTGTACATCATTCAGTCGAAAATTTTGTATATAATTACCAAATTTCACAATGTCTGATGAATTAAACGATACTGCCTTCGAAGTTTATTAAACTTTTTCTCTAATCCTGTATTTGCTAGAATTTGCATACTAATAAAAGTTAGGAGTTTAAGATATCTACCAATTTCATTGTATCTAACCGTTCGCATATCATACCGTCAGTCACACGTAAATTCACTATGCTGGCCAATTGGTTAGATACGACAGGATTGATACTTATTTAGATTTATTTATCTAATATAATTAATCGCGCAATCAATTATTGTTCTATTACACGGTAACAGCTTCGCATAGAACTATCTGCTAGCTGAGAACAAACTTTAATCATCAGTTGTAAATAATTCTGCTCCATCTACAATTTTATCAATTTTTTGACATTATAATAAACTATAATTAGCGAGAAAATTGACTTCAGTTTAATATTTGCTCTTATCCGTTTTCTGGTGAGATTTGAAGGCCTTTTGATGATTACTTTAATCAAGTTTGTAATATTGATATAAACACATGACCCATTTCGTACATATATATGTCAGCCAAAAATATAATTTAATTAGAAATGATATTTAAAACAAATACTGCACCTGATTCACTTTCTGTAACTGTTAAGCTGCATTGGGGATTCATCAATAACTTAGCCCTATATATGTTTATTCATGAAGTTAAAAGCTTTTCGGGATTTGAATTTCTAATGTTGTTCAGAAATAGCCTGTTCTTTGCTGTGAGCAAAATTTATTCAAATGTAAGTTATTCATCCTGAATTTATGCACTGGTGCTAGAATTCAGCAATTATATAGCTTTAATAAATTGATTTGCGAAATTCCTTTCCTGTAGCATGTTGAAATATCAATGTCTAAAAAAATAGATACCTTTGACTTTCGGGGTTATAGTTTATTCATCATGTAAATTTTTGCATTGTCTAGCGCGTTCAGCAAAAAATAACGCTCTTAACTACAACTATGTATGATGTCGCAGTCTATGAAATGTTTTTTTGAGCAATTGTCCATAAAAAGAATAAAGCGTTGTATGGATGAGTTCTATAATCAATAAAAAACGTTTCATCATGCTACATATTGCGTATTCTTATAGGACCAACAGATGCTTTATTCATAATTATGACGATTTTTTATTTCACAGTCTGTTTGATTAAAACTTTTCGTAGTAAAATTCTCTAACTTCTTTGTGTATTATTCATTGACGAGTTCTGTTTCTATTATGTTATCACTAGCTCTGTTTTTTACTTATCTTTATTTAGTAGATCAATAAGAAATTGGTAAAACCCATTGTCTGTCGGAATCTGTTTATAATTGTCTGAACAATTCTGCCTCCTTCATACAAGTTTTTACGCTGTCTATTTCATTTGACAGGAAAATAGTTAGTAATAAATATATTTGCCAGATTTAATTTCTACTGGAATTTGAATTTGCATAATCGATCACAAACATAACTATCTGTATTACAGTTAAATACTGTTTGTTGTGAAGAACTAATATATATGCAAGTATGTATTATGTTTTGCGAACCTAGTAACAAATTAGTTCAGTTGTGACCAGAAGGATAAACCAAAGGCAGCATGAACGGAAATTATGATCTCATGCACATTCGTTTCGTGCTTACTGGCGACTCATCAGTAGGAGCCGGTATTACGCCCTTTAACCATTATATATTTAGTAGAAGAATGTGGAATAATAGGACGGTACAATCTCCTAGACGAATGTGTAAACCTGTAATAGTGAAGCTAACATAATCTAAAGTCAATGACAATACGACTTCAATGCTAACTCACACTATATAATATATATACCGAGTCTGTAAAGGATACTAAATCTATGGCTATTGTGTTAGTAACTGATACCTTTTTTGAAATCGATCAGTACCGGATACTAACACTATGGTTTCTGAGTCGGTACATGATACCAACCTGATGGATATAAATTTATGCTAAAGTTCACCCAAATTGAGAATTACAACAATTTCCGAACAGCTGTTACTCCAGTTAAACCATAGGTTCGCAAAACCTAATACATACTTGCATATATATTAGTTCTACGCAACAAACAGTATTTAACTGTAATATATTGAATTGAATGATGTCATGCTTACCGCGAAATGTGATAACTGATATCGATGAAGGCCAGAGTGTATGGTTTAACTGTAGTAACAGGTGTTCGGAAATTGTTGTAATTCTCAATTTGGGTGAACTTTAGCATAAATTTATATCCATCAGGTTGGTATCATGTACCGACTCGGAAACCATTGTGTTAGTATCCGGTACTCATCGATTTCAAAAAAGGTATCAGTTACTAACACAACAGCCATAGTGTTAGTATCCTTTACAGACTCGGTATATATATTATATAGTGTGAGTTAGCATTGAAGTCGCATTGTCGTTGACTTTAGATTATGTTAGCTTCACTATTACAGGTTTACACATTCGTCTAGGAAATTGTACTGTCCTATTATTCCACATTTTTCTACCAAATATATTGTGGTTAAAGGGCGTAATACCGGCTCCTACTGATGAGTCGCCAGTAAGCACGAAACGAATGTGCATGAGATTATACTTTCCGTTCATGCTGACCTTTGGTTTATCCTTCTGATCACAACTGAACTAATTTGTTACTAGGTTCGCAAAACCTAATACATACTTGCATAACTATCTGTAGACTGTGAGGGTCCTGCATACAAAAGATTTTATTCATAGATTTTTTGCATTGTCTCAGGGATAAAGCAATTAGTTCTTCATGACAAATGTTACTGATAATGTGGACCGCATGCTATCAAATAAAATGAAATTATCGCTAGAGAATATAATTCTCTATATCGTATGAAATTCATATATGCAACAGATTTTAATAAATCTTTCTATTTATTCCATCAACTTCTGAATTCATCATTTACCTACAGGCTCAGCTTGAATTTAAATCTTCACTATTGTAATAAAATATCTTTTTCTACCTGCAAAGATTTAAATGCGCCATGCCACTGTTTCCAATTTTTTTATTCTTCTATATATTTCAGAATTATGACAGAGTACATGAAATAATCTATCTGGTTAATTTCGAATTTCCCTCAACGTTCACAATAGTATTTATTGGATTGGTGTAAAATTCATTTTCTGCAGTTGGATCGATGTCCAATCACTTTTCACTCATATAATAAATCTGTCCTACAATACGTCTGTAGAAGTATTTGTTGCCATAGAATTCTATACGGATAATTTTCAATTTTCTATAAACCACGTTAATTATAATCTTTGGTATTCATGAGGAAATTTTCGTACTGTGACATTTTTTCGACAATAAATTCGGCTAAAGAATTTAACTTAGGATAGGCAATGTCAGCAGTGATTTTCATTTAATTCACAGTTTAGGAAAACATTCAGCCATATTTAAACGTTCCTCACACAAAAGCTTTTTATTGGCCACACAAACACTGTATTTTTCTTTAGATTCTATAATATAAACATCATGCATAAAACGAGTAACGAAATTCTTTATCCGCTGGGTTTGAAATAGGTAATGGTGTTCAGGAATCCAACTCTTTCTCTGCTGACTTCATTTATTTGTTCATAAGTATTCTGTCATGTAGCATTGATAGTGTCTCTTGTAATGATCACTTACACTGATCTTAACGAACTAATTTTCTAAATCCCCCACCAGTTGAATTTGAACTGACATTTTAAATGGTATTCTACATCTACTGCGAGCGCCAATTTTGAATGATATTATATTAATGATTCAAATTTTGCACCTCTTAATTGATTGCACAATAACAGTGTTTCGAATAAATTTAAACGCTAACTTTATTATGCGCCGGAAGTTCAATTTTCGTTTTCTTCCTAATATGGAATCCTGCTTCCTCAGCAAACTTCAACTCAAATTTTTTAATCGATAAAAAAATGACCTATTAAATTTTAGGGGTGAGATACATCGTTTACAATAAATCTAACTATCCTTGTGTTAAAGAAGAAATACATTTAGCAATAACATATTTTAAAATATGTCATTTTCGTCAAACTAATTCCCATTAGAATTCAAAATGTCTTTTTTTTAATTTTAGTAGAATTCGCTACCTGGTGTGAAACTGATTTTTCCATTCACTCTTTATTTTATACTGCTTTTTCGACGCATATATAAGATTCTTTGTATAATTTGCTGACATCTGGAATTTAAAAGAAGAAAAGAAAAATTACTCTGTTTGCTGCGAAATTAATTTACATAAGAGTATTGAATTCCAAATTAATTTTTTTTAGATCAGACTGAATCAACATTAAAAACATCTTTAGATGATAAATGGTAGTTACGCATTTTACTATTCGAGTTTATTGTCATATTTCTGTGTTTATTCTTGCTCACATTTATCTGCAATTTCAATTTGATACATTATAATTGGAAGAGAAGTAAAGGATACACTCACTTCCAAGCATTGTAATTTAATTTAATTTATTTAATTAATTTGATTTTAAGATAAATATAGCCGTATTCGATATATATTTTACAGTTTATATTGGTAAAATCGTATGTAGTCAAATCAAGCTTCTACGATTTAATTTTATATAGCATTAACATGTTGTATTGAGTCTGTTTTCTATTAAAAGGTCAGGGTTGCCTATTTGGAGCACCATTTCGAAAGTATTACACAAGAATATCAACCAAAGCAATGGTACAACAAAAACATTAGTGAAAATAAAATAAAGTATAATGCAATGCGAAACTGCGTGACAAATGGGAAAGAAAGCGCAATATGTTGAACCGAAAGTTTTCTTATATCAAGGAATGCCCAATGAGAATTGAACCGGATTTTTAAATTAATTTCATTTGCAATTTTAGTTTTATACAAACAATACCCATAATCAAATCTAGGCAATATCATTCAATTATATATATATATATATATATATATATATATTCGTTTTTATCCCTAGAAATAAATAAACAACAGCAAATTCATTCGTTTTTTACCAAACAAGATATTTAGACAAGACTTAAATACACAGACACAAATTACACTTAAAATATGCATGGTTACCAAAATCACTGGATCAAATTTTGTTGAGATTGTAATATTTACGTCATGAGAAGGAGCATTTGTGGTGTTGTTGCGGATGAGTTAACCCTCATTTCTACTATTTCTGTTTAATCTATCTATCTGTTCCCGTTGCACATCCAGACTCAAAATACCGTTTGTTCGAGGAAAGTGTGCACATTTGTTTTCTCTTACGTATGCTTGAGCCTGTTGGATTATGGTATTTTGTTACAACTGTACCGCTTCAGTTTTTCCAAGCCGATTGCCTTGAGTTGTTTTGCAGCGCGTGTGTCTGCGGTCTGTTATTTTTCCCACTTTAAAAAGGCTTTGTTAATTAAGCAGCCTATTGTAAATACGGTGATGTTTGTACAGAGACAGTTTGCTGCACTTGCTTAAAATACACGCTGCTTTTATACGTTCGCGTCCAAAATAATTTTGATTATGGGCTGATGGATTTTGTGAACATTCACCAAAGGCTGCTGTCTTTCTAGAGATAGACTTGCATAAAACTTTCGGAATTTTTACGAATAGAGAATTTGCTGTGCAAACATGAAGCCCTGTCCAGATCTTATCATCAGGAATTGCTGCTTTGGCGAATGGCACCTATTCTATCTGAATTAAATACTTGGACAGATATTGATGGATACTTATAATTAAATGCTTCTTCTATCGCCTTGCCTACATAAAAATGAAGCCAATAATTTACTTAATTTAAAAAATGAATTCCATTTCACAAAACAGTTCGTAATGGTATAGCCATTCCGATTATGCTTGTATCATGTTGCACCTGACGAAATTATTAATGATTTATTTATCATGAAATTACACTCTCCAGATGCGCTTGCTCATCTTTGGTGTTCAGGGGTTTGGTTTGTGCTGACTTTTTTGCAACATATACAGATGCATAATTGAAATACAAAGGCTTCTTTCGCCCAATGATCTAGAAAGCAGGCAAAGTCGGAAGTAACAAAGGTTGTAACCAATCACATTCAGAATGATTATATATATATATATATATATATATGTATATATATGTGTGTGTGTAATTAGAAGAACAAACACATTGATAAATAAAGTGATAATTTATTTACTGAGAAATAATAAACTTCACTTTATAATCTTCCATTTATATGCATTCTGGGTTTTCATTTGGTTATGTGGGTGGCAACAAATCTGAATCAGTTTTAAATCTATTACGTGTTTAGTCTGATAAGTAAGTGTGTATGCGTTTGTGTCCGTGTGCGCCTGTTTGTATGTAAGGGTTCTTCTCGCTCTACGGCAAAGAGATGTCTGAGATCTGGTTATTTTTCTATTGGTGGCTTGAGTGTTAACCACCTGTTCGCATTGTAGGCTCTTACATGTACGAGTGTTTTTTTCCGAGTGTAGTCTTTCGTTTCACCTTGTTGCGCAATTTGTTTTCTACAATTGGTAACAGCGCAGGTGCGGATTTCAGTGTTGAATTGTCATATTGTTACGAAATTTCTGTCACCGTAAGTGCACCTGTTCCTTCCTCTTCAGTCTGTTGCCAGTTCGTTCGAGTGTTTGTGGAGTGTGGCCGATGATGTATTCGGTTTTCCTGGATACTAGTAAATTGTTGTTGAATTTTGTTTTTCGTGGCCATTCGATTAGAATATCATGTTGATGAAACTTTTGAATATTTATGCCACGTTTTTGTTGTTATATATATATATATATATATATATATATATATATATGCATAGTTCTTCGATTGCTACTTTTAATTACTTAGAAAAGTTTCGTTTAGTCAATGAAGATATTTTTTTTAAAGTTTTAAATGAAAAAGATCTCACCATTAACATGTAAATTTCTAATTGCAAATAGTTTCACTAGCGAGTTGGTACCCTACCGACTCTACATTGAAAGTCTGTTGGAAATTATCTATTAGATTTATTACATATAAATTCTGGCATTGCGAAATTTCTGATAAAAAGCTAGCATTTGTTAGGTTTTTTGCGTTTTCTACTATTATAATTGCGCCTCGCTTTTAAGTCAAAAACCTTTTTTTGCTGACAAAGTTTTATTTAGATCGCAATATAACTACAGACACCGAAACTCCTCTGTGTACTTGCACGCATTGTGAGGCATTTAATGGATAATTAGAAGTTGAGCATAAACCCCATTTGGCAGCAACAGAAAGCAATAATGCAGTGAATATAAACGTCTGTGCATTATACAATTATATAATAATTCAGGATCATAGTTAAGCTTAAATTATATACAATTTAGCATGAGCTAACTGACTACTGACACTCTGACCAAAATGGCCTGTTTGATAAAACGGATTCCGGGATCATTGAGTATTACTGGCAGACGTGAACAGCACTCGAAAGTATTTAAAAATTTGAGTAATTTCGGTCCAATTAACAAATTATCATGTCAATGATGACAAATTTAAAGGACAGGTCATAAGAAGAACATCAGTATTTATTCATTTCGTTTGGTTAACGATTTAATTTTTTGATATTGTAAACCAAATACATAGCAAAAATTTGTATAATAGAATTGGAGACCATCGTAAAATAATCAATTATTTTACTCATATACTCTGGGGTCCATGCTCTTCATCAACCAGGTATTTTTAATTTTTTTCAAATTTAGTTTCTTTTAAGCATGAGAAACGTTTACGAATTACTTGAAAATGCTTTATGAATTACTGAATATAAGTTTGATGTATTTAAAAGTGAAAAGACATTTTTTTATGCTTTTACAGCAGCAAAGTCATTCCCTTAACCTTCTTAATGAAAAAGAAATAAGACTTGTATTTTGGCACAGCAACTTTATCATCTTAAACAGGTTAATCAGTTTTGATTCGTTTCGTTCAGTTTATTCATCACTTTCTCGCAATGTGTTTACGTAACTTGAGGAAGTTTTAATTGGTTTAGTATGTTTAAAACCAAGCTTATGTAAAGTAATAAAATTTGCTAGTAACTCAGTCTTCTTCGATCGACTATGAGAGCGCTTTCGGGGTGTTTAGAAAGACACGTTATTGTTTCGCATCTCTTTGGCGTCAAAATCATTAAAAGCGTAAACGCAATGGACATACAAATAGCCCTAAGTACATCAGCACCCCATAGAATCGCACATAACTACCAGATATCGTTACAATGGCTCTTTATAGAGTCATAAACAGCCAAATGGCCAAAGGTGCTAACGTTTCTGACTGTATAGCCGGAAATTCAAGCCTCCTGCTCATATCGCTTGCGTAAAAAATATATACTGTAAAATTAATAGCAATGAAATGTTTAGCCGTGCTTTATGCCATATAATAATGACTTTACATTAAAACACGTATCTGGCAAATTTAATGAAGACGTAAATTTTTTCGGCATAGTTTAAACATAGAGTATGGATGAAAATATATTCCGTCTATAAAACTATGCTTAAATGAATATGTGTTACTGCTTTGCAATAGTCAGAATTGCTACGGTTAGGCATCGGTAAAAAGATCATTTTTAGCTAGGCTTGCGGAAAACATCCCACCGATATGCCCCTAATGTGTGTAAATTTACATGTCCAGGCCTATGTGCATTTATACTTTTATACAAATTAAAGCATGTTCAGCTATTTTTTGGCATGGCATTTCGATCAAAATTAAGAAAATATCTTAATTAAACTGACCTCTTCTAAGTAGTCAGCGGCATTGAACTTGATAGAGGAGAAGCTTGCTTTTCCGTCATATTGGCCGCCTATTTTGGGCTCATAGTAGGACAAGCAGCTAGAAATGAAAGTTTAAAAGAACACGCACACAATATTAATATAAAAAGGTTAACTATGTATAATTTGTTGTTAAAAATTGACACTTCGATAATTGGAATTACAAGCCTATCGCTGCATTTTAATTTTCTTTTTTTTTGCAAATTACAATTCGTATTGCAATTATGGCTATTCATTGATGCTTTTGCTATTGTTGAATTTTACGTGATTTTTGCAATTAAAATAAAATAATTTAAATAAATCAGCTTTAAACTCTGATAAAATATTTACTCTATATTTCTTCCCGTATTTCTTCTAAAAAGATACATTTTTGATCGCATTAATAGTGAAAGTGCCTAAATGAACAGTCAAAAGTCCTCTTTAATTTCTATTTCATGGTGGTAAATCTTAGATTTAAAAGGAGATTTAGAGTGTGAAAAATATATACAGCTGTAAAAAAATCTACAAATATTTTGGTCAGGATTTGAAAGGAATCATTCAATACATTTTTCTATGATGGCGTTTTATATTTTGCCAAATATTGATCCTAACCTGTTAAATTCAAATATAATAGATGTAATTTAATTTTCTTCAGTCAGATCATAGAATTATTTTAAACAATGAATTTATTCTGTGACACTAGGGAGATCTAGGTTAGCTATGCTTCTCACTGTCTTTGACACACGCTAGACTGTATTCACGTGATACATTCAGATTAATATATGACCTTCAGTATTCTTCGGAATGTCAATAGATGAAAATCTAGGCAGTGGGCCATTTAAGGGTTTTCAACGTCGTTCTGGCCATATTTTTACTATATTAAAATTGATTGATTAACTAATTTTGCTTTAGAAACATTTTTGCATGTCTTTTATGAGAGTAAAATAATAGAAAACCTCTTTTAAACAGGTCTATAATTTAGTTAACTTGTGTTTAAATAAGTAGCAACAACTAACTTTAAACAAAATACCAGCATTATTATGGTGGAACATTAATTATTTTGTGAAATACTCTACCTCCAATTTAATCTTAATTACCTGATCGTTGTTGTTTTGAACAATGTTATTTTGTTCAATGTTCTCATATTTCACCTGAATTTTTTTCAATCTCAATTCTGAGTGTCATTCTTAGCAGTCTGTGCATCACTCCGGATATAGTGAATTATAATAAAAGAAGCTTAAGGTTTCATTTAAATGGTTTCAATTGCAATTAATGGCAGATCTTAAAACAATTACTGGCGTTTCATTAGATAAGCGTGTGCAATAAATTTTTGTGTTCGTGTGTTTCTAATTGTGATGTATCCCGTTAACTGTAATTAACAGCACATTTATGTTCATGTAAGCGAACCTACTGAGCTCTCATTCATATTACCGCCATTTTAATAAATAATCGTGCTTTATATATATGTGTGTGAGAGAGTGGATGCCTATAGCTTTAATGAATGCACACGTGCAGATAATTATATTTAACTGAGTGCCTCACAGTTTAAAGAACTTGCAAACACGAATTCATTGCACACGCTTATCTGGTTAAACACTACTATCAGTTATGACATCTGCCATTAATTACAAATGAAACCATTTAAGTAACATTCGAAATTTGTTTTATTACCTAGTTATATTCTGAGTGCTGAGTGGACTGCTGGTAAGGCACGCAGAATCGAGGACTGAAAATTCCCAAAAAAATATGCGGACAGTGAGCAAACAATAATTCAAACAGTAATTCGTGTATACTATTTAATCTATATCAACGCTGAAATTTAGTTTTAGTAATACCTCTCTTTCACACTTTGCAAACACGCTATCCAATCTTAAGTTAATTCTGATGATTATTTAAACGCATTTGCAACGCTTTATAACAATTTATTACTGAAAATGCAAGTCTTTCGTTCGAATAGTTAAATTTTATCAAGCAATTTTTGAAGTGGGGCTCCCACATTTTAACATATCGTTTTCGGCAAAATTTAAATTGACATCTTTATTCTAAAACGCAATTATGAAATTTGACTCAAGCTCAGGTTCATGGAAACGGAAAGTGTTTATTTACCATATTTGTTTAAGAATCAATATTTAAGGCATTTATGCTAAAAAATCAGTTTTATAAGTTAGATGGAGAAAAAATTTTTATTCAGATTTGTTTAATTAAGAATTATATTAATGAAAGTTTTGCATGGCTAAATTTTTACACGTATTATTATTGTCCAAATAAAAGACTATTACAGTTTTATAATTTACTCCATTCTCAGTTAAAAAATCTAGACAATTATTCAAATTAAATGGTTTGAAAATTTATTGGCTTAATAAGTTTTATCTGCTTTTAAACTATTTCATTATTAGATTCTTTTATACTTCATGATATATAGCCAAAGCATGAAGCTATATCAATAGCCGCGAGAATTTTTCCATCATGCAGTAATTGGTTTAAATTAGATGAACTTCTTAAACTTTTTCTCAAACTTCTATTTTTCAATCAAATGAAATATGATTATTTTCTGATTTAAATTATATTCGCTTAATTTTAAACGTCTTGTATTATTATATTGCACTTAGCGAACCACATCCATCGTTTGCCTATTTCTCTATCCATGCTGCATTTTTTTAATTCTCGGTTTCGACCGGTAATAATACGTATATAAATGATTAATTGAAAGAACTTCTTTTGGCTGTAATCATTATTGTTTTCAATTATATCTTAAATAAATAAAATGCAGGAGGTATATAGAGAGAGGGGGTATAAAGTAACATCTTTATTAATACGAGGAATAAATAAGAATTTGTAAGAATTGAAAGACCTCTATTATATGAATAATAATTCAAGACAAAACAATATGGCAACCAGATAAAATTGAGGTGAAATATAAAGTGATCCATGCAATAAAAGCTGTAATCATAGAAATTTACTCTCTGACGAATGGCGCGCCCTAACTAGTCTTACTGATAATGGAAGCATGAAACGTATTTGTAAAATTTCCTGCTGAGCCACTGTTAAGTTTCACAGCGCTGCTTAAGGTACCGTTAGATAGGTATTGACACTATGGGGGAAAACGGCTGCTGGAAGAAATTTTGACCAAAGACGTCACATTGCCTGATGCTAGGGCAGTTGACGCGCGTTACCCTTCATAGAATGTTAGACTGCAATAGGTAAAAATCTGATTCCAAGCCATTCTCATTAGCGCATGTTGACCTATTGTTTTTCCATATAATAAACATGAAGATAAATAATGATAGGAATAGTTTCATACTATTTCTACTATCCCACAGGATATTATTATTATCTGAGTATTTCAGAGAATAAGAGTAAAATAAAATGAATTAAAGCATTTACAGTTACACCTACAGATCTGCATGTTTTCCTCTTCTAATATACAAATCGTTGTAGGTAAAATGAATAAAGTGGATGTTGATAAAATCGATAAGACAATTTTTTAAATTATAAATGATCAGAAATATTTCTGGTAAATAACCATTGATTTAAACTATTTTATTCATACATATCGACGCATTCAATGTGTGAAAAATAAAACAACTTTAAAAAAGGCCACCTGAGAACGTGAGGCAGGTAAATTTGAAATCTATAGGTGTTTCGCATTAATATTTCTATAAGTGTTACATAATTGTGTGTGCCATTCTAGTAAACAATTTTTTGGTAAACCCATGATATTATGAAAATGCCTGAAGCCGTAACATGTGCAATTTATTTTGTACTTATGTAAAATACTGAAGCATTTATAGATCAATGGATTTATTTAAAATGTCGGTACATTGCGGAACGCACAAAGACATTCCTTAACACCAATAACACTAAAGTTACTGACCGTTGCTATTCGTTGTATCTGCACAAGCCTCCAACGAGCGCAGTACAGTCAACAAAGACACTGTTTTTAACTCTCCTAAGTTCTTTACAAGAAGGTTTGAGAGTTTTTTAAATAGTCATGTTCATGGGTGACATAATCGTTCAAGTTTAGCGTTTAAAAACGTGATATCTTATCTAAATGTTATGTATATTTTAAACTAAATTCATAACGATAACATGAATTGAGAGTTGTCTACCTACGTAGAAGAAGGTTTTCACTCGAATAGCAAAAACTTCGGGCTTAGCACAAAATTTTGTACTACGAGGTGTCACTTAGTTCCCGAATATCTACGGACTCAATAGTATTATTTTTTAAATCAAGTTTGCGAGCTTGAAGTAAACACCAATCAAATTGTAGCTAACCAGTCGTCGAACAACATAACAAAACTACCGCCAACCGCAACGCACTGACGCGTTTCGACCTTCCATGATCATCATCAGAGTACGACGGCAAACTGACTATCGAGGATCAAACCGCATTGAATAGATATGTAAATCAAATTTAGATATCCAGCTCTCACCACTAGCATTCTCGCACACATTGAACTTGACTGGAAATGTCGATTGCACGATTTATAAGCAATCAGGAACATTAACATTTTGCAAATTTCGCCACATAAACATATATATATGCAATACAATTTTAACAATAATTGATTGCACAGATGGTGGTAACAATTCTTTAAATCAAGTTTGCGATCTTAAAGTAAACACCAATCCTATTGTATTTAACCAGTCGTCGAACAACATAGCAAAACTATCGTATTAGTAACAAAACAATAGTATTATGTAGCAATCTGTAATAGACCGCGTGATTTAACCAAAGATTGACGTTTATTTTATATATGTATTTCGACTAAGACAAATGCGAGGATACGTTGCTGATTTATCCTATCAGAAAGATTATGAAAATAAGCCTCAAATCGATGTTGGCGAATGTGATCAACCTGGTTTACAAAATCTATAAAGATGGTCTAACAATGATGTTTGATTTTGACCGTAAGAAGAATAATACACTTTAGGCGAAATATAATTAGACGTGTACATTGCAAGTATGTAGACTTTTAGGTTCCAGCATAATAAGTAATTTGTCAGTTAAAAGTTTGTGGGGACTCTTGAAACTAACTGGAATTCAAATAAAATTTTCAGGTGCATATTGCACCAACTTTAGCACAGTCTGGGATGTTTTTGCACTAGTATAACTGAAGATACAGAAGAAGCGTTTGCACAGTTTCTACCGCTTTATTTGCACAACTAGTCAAAAACAATAAGCAGGCAACGATGTAATAAATAATAGTAACAATAATTTCATAGCTTATATCAATTTTCGTCCTGATAAAAGTCCAGAAAAATTTAATGTTCCGTCTTTTCTCCTCTGCGCCTAGCCTAATCTCTGAAATTATGCCTTTATCATAAACGTTAAAACCCTACATCTCAGCACATTCAGAGTTAGAGATATCGAATACACAATTCAATTTTAAACGACAGAAAGCTTTTAATCTCGATCATCTATTATTGACCTTATTTGAACTCATCTTGGACTAAAGTGTATTCGGATTTTCGCCATCCAGACCAGTTAGATGAGACTTTTGTTGATGTTGCCTTGCCCGAATGCTAACTTAGCAAGAATGGTGTTGTGGCGAGGTTTAGTTTCCCTCTTTTCTGTTAGTTATCATGATAAACCTCCTCATAGTAGATAGGTAATCCTTCTCTCTACCTCTCTCTCTCGTAAATCTTACTAATAATATGCCTAAAATATTATTTCT